>BMAV01009656.1:70595-84074 GCA_019973955.1 Trichonephila inaurata madagascariensis | reverse complement strand
ATTGTGCAGTACTGATACATTTATAAGTACACTGGCTGAAGTACCCGTTCTGCGATTATTTTTTAAAAAAATAATACATTATTCTTGATATAATAGCGTAATTGTAAAGAGATTAAAACCAAATGCACAACAATGTATACAAAAATATAAAATGATTTTTTAAATGAATGCTCCTATTATAAATAGTTTAAAACGAACTGTAATTTTAAGCCTCACAGAATTAGCATTTAGAATTAATATTAAACAAGGAAAATGAATGTAAAATTCTAAAGAAGAATAATTGTGTTATTTTTAATATTTAAAGCGAGAAACCTTCAAAATGTTTTAACCAGGAAGCAGGCGCCCAATCCACGCTAACGTTAATGGTCGCGCGGTGTGACTAAGTCACCCCAATCCTTTTTTTTTATAATTATTTTTACTATACACGATAAAAATCACAATTCCAGTGAATAATTTAATTAAAAGAAAATATACTTACCTACTTTCAAGTACTTTGTATTTTTCTTTGATGATTTGAGAAAAAATCCAATAAAACTAAAGAAACTGTTCCAAATGTGCGTGACCTTAATAAAGAACGTAAATCACAAACACTTTTCACTAACAATACAAGAAAGTTATTTGCAAGCAAAACTGTCATATTTTGTGCTCACGTTATTGTAATTTTGCTGTTCTTTGATGATCTACAAATGGCATATGCTTATGTCTTTTTGGCAAGGCGAAGAGTTATGGCTTCATACCTTTCTTAATAGAGTTCTTTAGGCAGCATTTGAAAATTTCTATTCAACTCAAGCGTTTCATGTCTATCGCTTTACTCATATTTACTTTCGCCATCACGATTAGTATGCAATATTTCATCAGGTTCTTCAATTGCTTGATCAGTTTCAATTTCCTTCAATAGAGATCACAGATGCCCATTTTTTTTTTATATTCTGCTCATTTACATTTATAAACCATAATAAGTCGTACAACACAGCAATCAAAACCACAAAGTTAATCATAGGGGAAAGTATAGCATATTCATAGAAAATATTTTTGAACAAAAGTGGTCGTGTAGGGAACTCGATCAAAACAAGTACCTTGATTGTTAAAAAAACGTTTGCCACTCTCAAAAAAGAGGCATACATGTCACAAATTCATTTTAGTTCCCATTAAGACTGTCTACTAATAGGAGAATACTGTCAAGGTCACTGTTAACGAATAAACAGTTTTACCAGAATTAACAATTTTGTAAGCCTGGAGTGATTCAGCGCCTCATGCGACCGCTCCCATGTAAAATGTGTATTCGATACTAAAACATCGATGTCAGTTCTAGAAAAATAATTGTGTAAAACGTTTTTCATTATGCATTATATGTTTCAGAATACTCATAAAATTACATCTTGGCCAAATAATCCTTCAAAGTGCTCAATATGTGCTTATCCATTTATCATAAAACTCATTCAAATGGGAAAAAAAGTAACAGAAAAATATTTTTTACAAGTTTCCTAAAAGAAAAAGAGACTGAGTTAAACATACCAGTAAGTTTGAAGGTCAAAGAGATTATAATCAAAAGAAGTATCTTACGGATTAACAGAAACGTAATAAAAAAATCTCTCATCGTGGGATTGCAGCAAAGCAAATAAAATGTCTTTTTTTTTATTTGGTTTTAGGATCAAAGATAGCTAATGAACGTTTGAAGTGGAATCTTTTGAAAGTGGAAAACCAGATGATATATATAAATTATATCAGTGTAAATATGTATTTTTTATTTTTTCAGAAAGCATTTCGTTTTATTTCATTCCAAAAAAATTATTTTTTTTAAACCTTTTATTTTTAATATGCTCGCGCCTCCCTTGCAGGGTTATCGCGCCCCCCCAGGGGGGCGCACCCCACAGTTTGAGAAACACTGCAATATGTGGTACAAGATTCTCGGGCTCGAAAATCTTTCATTACAGCTTTTCTGCTCGGAGAAAAAGTTTGCATATTATGAAGTTCCACAGTAAAGAGCTCATCAAATTTATGAAATAACTAATTTAAATCCTCAAAAATATTACTTTATTTCTAACTCTTTATACTAAAATTGAATAAAATATAAAATAGGGATACATACCAATTTCAATGTATATTTTAAGTATTCTATATATATTCTAAGTATTAAATGTTGTATAATTATTCTCTTATTATTTTATTACACTTCTAATTGTATTTAATTGTTATTGAAGTAGTTATTAGCATAAATGTGTTAATTTTTCAAAAAGGGGTTTATTGTAATATGATTCATTATTTCTGTCCTGAAAATGTCTGAAGTGCGCAGTGGCTATAATGTCTAGCCACCACCCAGAAAAAAAAAACCTTGATCAGATAATTTTTCTGTGACTGAATAATATTTATAGAGGATCCATTATCAAGCCATTATATTGTAGCCATTAATCAAGTACTATATCACAGAAAAGTGTATTTTAGCTTTGAGCCCGTTAAAGGGTTAAAACTAAAAATAACTACCATATTTTTTCAATCAACTAGTAATATATTGATTACAGACAAGTAAAGTTAGCATATTAAAAAAATAGATAAGTAATTATCACGATGACTGTTATTTTTCTAATTTTTACTTCTAATACTTACTAGAGCATAAAATGATTTAGTGTTTATTAAGAAATATAAATGAGAGAAATATGGTATTGGAAAATAAGAATAATTCAAAATAATAATTTTTCGCGTGCGATTTCTTTGAACCAACACGGTACTAATGATTAATTTAAAACTAAAACTTTCTTCTCGGACGTTGAAATCCGCACATTCTGTAATCTAAATTTCCATTAGCATTGATATGGATCTAGATACCATATTAATCATAAATACTAAAACTTTTTTGTATTTTGTAAATTTCTCTCTACACCAGTGTTTCTCAAATTGTGGGGTGCACACCCCAAGGGGGCGAGATAACTCTACAAGGGGGGCACGAGCATATTGAAAAATCAAAAACAAAAGATTATTTTTTTAAAAAAATTATTAATTTACTGAAAGTAAACAAACAAAATACGTTCTGAAATAATAAAAAATAAAATTAACATTTGTACTGATATAATAGACTTATATGTATCAGTACAGCACCGTGTATTTTATAATTAATTTAACAATAAGATAAGTTAAGGTATCCGGCTACGTTCGGAACCGTGATTTGAAAAAAGCGCATAAATGGGTAATTGTTATGAGATTTAGCGTCACTTAGATTAGAATACAAGTATAAAATTGTTTTAAAGACATTTTGACAAAAAAAAAATTATTTAAACACAATATTTTGGCAAAAAATTAACTTAGAATAATCTTTATCCAAATATTCTCCTTTTGTGAAAAATGATTTTATTAAAATAATATTTTGACTGTATATAGCTCAAACCTCTGTACAAATGCTCAACTAGAATTTTTGAAAAATTCACATTATTTTCAGAGTTACCACCCATTTAAATACTTATTGGCGTTTTTTTCTTAAAATTGCTCCCCTCTGTTGTCGTAAAACATGGATAAACCCACATCTAAGTTAAATATTTCAAATATTCTAGTTGAGCCTCTATACAGAGGTCTGAGCAATATACAGGCAAAATATTATTATAATAGAAGCATTTTTCACAAAAGGAGAACATTTGGAAAAAAAATTATTCTAAGTTAATTATTTGCCGAAATATTGTATTTAAATAATTTTTTTGTCAAAATGTCCTTAAAACAATTTCATACATGTATTCTATTCTAAGTGACACTAAATATCATGAAAATTATCCATTTATGCGCTTTTTTAAAATCACGGTTCCGAACGTAGTCGGATACCATAAGTACTATTTTAATAATAACCAGTGACCCCATGGGCTTGTCATGTATAAAATTATATGAAAAAATTAACACTTATCTTGATAATTTTTACTGTTTATAATTAATCCCTTCACTGCCGATTAAAAGTTATTCAATTCGTTCCCCAATGCCACCATTTTCCACGTAGGCCAGCGTATATGATGCATTGGGGGATGGGGAGGAAAAGGGATAAATAAGGAAGTCCTCTGAAATAGGTAAATCCTTCGCAAACACTGTCGAGGTCATTTTATTGCATTCCAAAACCTTTGGATTAATTTTATGTATAGTAGTGTACATAAAATATTGTACTTCAGAAAGACATATATACATCCAGGGTAATGAATGACGTTTATTTACGCTGGTAGCACTTAAAAAAAAGTCGTTGTGTAGTATTGTAGCTGAAGTGTCAAAGTTATTGAATTCAATACATTGCCCCCTCGCCCCCCCGCGCCGCCCGCGTTTAAAATTATAGTTAATTGCTGGGTCGTAAGTATAGAAAGTTTGTGAGAAGCACTGCTCTACACTATTGTAAGCCATGCATTTCTTTATCGTAAGTGAGGTACGAAGTTAACAGTGCGTGAACTATATTCCAAAAAACCATCTCAAAGAGTTATACAATCCATTGTTATTTCAAATAAAAATACCGCGCATTGATAAAACCTGAAAATGGGTATAAAACCAAAGTTACGTGCATAAAATGTATGAAAAAAGGAGCAGATGCGACACTCAACTGTCTTCAAAACACGTCTCGCCCCCTACATAAAGAGGCACTTAACGTCCTCCGGGTACATTCCATTTACATAAAAAACTTGAAACACCCACTGAATCTCAATTATTTTTCTTTAGAAAACGTCTATCCTATACCTCCGTGGATAAGTTTATTTTCAGCATTGACTCCAAGCATATTTTCTACATTTTTGTGCTCCCAAAAGATAAATAAAATGTGTACCTAATGTTTAGTTCTTTATTCTTGACGTAAGATATATTCTAAAAACTCTATAGTAAAACTTTTCTTTCCACACCAAATTTGTTTTAAGACCGAACCTTATTCCCCTATAAGTCAGCCGAAATTTCAATCTTAATGCATTTATTTTTTTTTTCAATTAAAAATAACTGCATTGATATATTTTTGGAAAATTTAAATCAATTTAGACGTTTTGAATCAGAAATTCGAGGTATCAATTTTAAGAAATTAAAAGAATTCTCATACAAGAAAAAGGCATATGAATATCATAAAAAATCACTTTATTGTCCAACTCAAATTGTCTAAATTAAATAAGAGTAATCGTTTTCAGTCTCCAAATGTGGTCACTGAACCCACCAGTTATCCAATTTTAAGGTGCCTGATAAGTTGCGGGAACATTTTTTTTTTAAATAATGCTGAAAATTAATCTTTAAACTCATTTTTTGTTTAATTATAACTGAAAACCTATAAAAATAACAAAGAAAAAAATTCAATGCAATTTTGTAAGAAAATGAACTATTTTAGGTTAAAATTAGACATTTCTTGCACATCACGACAAACACCGTAAAAAAATTCTAATTCATAAAATTAAAAAAAGCTCTTAGAATTTTATTCAGAAAGCAGTTACCTATACATTGATTAATCATTTTTTAATAATTTCAATTTATCACAAAATTAGGGAGCAAAAAGTGCACAAAATGAAAAATTTTCAAAAATTTTGCATTTATCGCAGAGAAAAACAATCATAAATATAGTAAATATATTGTTTTTCCTTAATCTATAGTTTACAGATGCATACTATAATAATAAACAATGATGCAAAATTTCATGCAACTATCTTTGGAACTTTTTGAGGTGTCATGTTTGCAGTGCAATAAAATACGGAAAAATATGTTTCGGAGAAAAACGCATTTAAAGATTTAAAATCAAAACTTTAAAAATTTATATAGCTAAAACAACCTAAAACCTCTTTATATAAAAAGAATAATCCTTTTATAAGCACATATCAGTATTATATATTTGTTTCAATTTCTTTTTTTTTTAACTTTGTTACCAATTTTAATCAAAGTTTTTCAAAACACATTTCTTTTACATAAAAACACACTAGAGAAAAACTTTTTTACATTAAAAAATAAAAAATTTTATATGGAAATACAGGTATATATTTCAACTAATTATGTTAGAGCTGAAGAAATATGTAATATAAAATATATTAGTATATGTGTTAGTTTATCAGTAAATATTCTCGAAAATTTCTTTTAAAAAAATATTGCTTATCACAAAGGTTATAATAAATTATAATAAAAAGCATATAAACAAAACCTTTTAAACCCTCCATATGAATACACTTTCATATTTTTTTTCATTGTTACTAATTTTATTTTTTATGTAGCTTTTCTTTTTTCCCGAGAAAATTTTCTAAATTCTAAGGGGTGCAACGCCGAAGTCAAAATGCGTTCCAGATCAAATTTTATGCACAAATCCATATAAAAAAATCTTAGGAAGGGAAGAATTTGCATTTTTAATTTATATGGATATTGTAATGTATATCACAAATTAAAAGGAATTAACTTTAATAATGCTCCTAATTCAGAAGTTTCAAGTTTAATAATTGTATCTTTAAATAAAACACTCCATAAAATATTACTGAAAAAGGCTTTCTGAGTAAATTTCGAAACCTTTATGAATAGGTTTCAACTTTTTGTCACCAGTTGACTCAGTGTTATTGGGATTAGCTGTGTCAACATTTTCATTACTGCTAGCACCAATGGTGAAGCAAATTCCATTAAATCGGAGCTTCTTAAACCTCCAAGGCACCTTTTAGGCACAATTAATTAATATTTTGTATTTAAGAACACAGTCTTCTATCAAATATAAAATAAGAAGTTAAATATAAAGCAAAATATCGAGAATAGGCATAAAAAAATCGAAAAATAATAATAAAAAAAAAAATGCACGAATTTATTTGTCAAATTTTACTAAAAACTAATAAACTATTTTTTTTAAAAATATCACCATGTCCCCTCATTACATTACCTAAGTTAATATATTTTAAAATAAATTCTATAAAACACCACAAAAGTGCAAAAAAGTATTAAAATGCACGCAAATCTGGTTTTGATTTCTAACGTCCGGTACGTTTTTGCTGCTTTCTCTTGATATAAAAACTGCTATAACTTCTTAAATAATTGAAGTACAAACAAAAGTAAGGTATTTTTAGAAAGCAGAAAATTCACCTATATAACATTTGAAGTAAAACATTTCAACATTTTCCTCAGAATTGTGATGTTTCTGCATTAGTCAGGCACCTTAACTCAAGAAAGATCAATTTCTCGTCACATCTCTCTTTATAGGCGTCCAATCTACTCATATTTGATGCCATTGCTTCTTGACTAAATATCTTTATTGTCTTGGTCAGGAAACAGTCCTAAACTCTATCCTGTCGAAAACTTGTCCAGATCAGGCATTCATGAAGTAAAAAGGAACTAATTGTGGATATAATTGTTTCCTGGCATCATGTACAAATGAAGAAGGAACTTAAAATTATTTTCAGCTCAATAAAACATTTTTTGATATGAAGCTGTAATAAAAACTAAAGGCTACCCACTAAGTTCTGATAACTCATTGGTATCATTAGTATCTAATGTATTGCAGCATAACTTTTTTGCGTTGTAAATATTGGAATTTTGTTCCTTGTATTGAATTTAGAATTATATATAAATTCTCCTTAAAATAACATAAAAAGATTTTTTTTTTTGCATTTTGTGCAACACAACATTTTCTATAAGCATACAAAATTAAATAACATAACATATTTAAAATCTGTCCACAATTTTGGCCACTACTATATATATATATATGAGAGACGAAATATATTTCAACTTCCGAATGACTACAATTAATAGCAATAGCAAAAATAAAATTTACTGTCATAAATTGTGCTCAAAATTATTAATTTCGAATTTTTATACATAGGTCATATTGATGGTCGAGTTTTAATGGATGATACAAAACATTATTTTTTATTAAGATAGAATCTAGTTACGAAGAAAAGATATTTTACCTTAATTATTATTTATATAAGGACTCTGCTGCTTGATTCAATTTAATATCATTAAACATTGATGAATAATGAACACTGAATATTGATGATAAGTTTTACAATGGTTAGCGTGTGTTGTTCTCATTATTTTAAAGCTAACTTAGGCTCACTTCAGTTTGTTCTATTTTATTTCAACATGCGTTAAACTTCATCTGTACTCTTCATTTTTAATAACTGTAGTTTTTTTTTTTTTTCGTTATTTCATACGGAAAAATAGCTTTAAAAGTCCCCTTACACAACAAAGAAATTGTTTTAAAATATAGCATGTGTTGGTTCTACAACAGCAACAACAAAAAATTGAACACATCTGCTTTTCATTTTTGCAAAGAAATAATTTACATTCATTTCTTACACAAAAGGAAATGTAAACAGAAATCACTGTTCTCATTTTCAACTGTTCGCTCCAAACACTCGAAACACTTCAACGAGGGCAACAAAACATTTATTTATTCCAAAGACACTTCATCAAAAGGAGTAAATATATATCGAAGGCTTTCTGCACCGTGGATGAAAAATTTGAAGGAAGGAGCAACAAGTTTTTCCTGTTCTAAGCTCCAACTTATATCCAACGGAAATGTTGAAGAGTATTCCCAGAAAACATCTCAAGTGTATACTTAAGACGGTGAGAAAAAAAAATTGAAAATAATATGGCTGGAAGCAATATGTCAGACGGCTGTGGATAAAAGAAAGATATCAAAAACTGAAAGATGTGAAGAAACTGTTTATTTACTGTTTCTGTCAAGAATTTTCGAAAGACGAAAACATTTGTTAGTTTTATTTATACCCTGTTTTTATACAGAACTTTTTCCTCTCTCCCCCCTCCTCTCTTTCTTTCTTCAATTTTTCCCCATTTTTTTTTTACGCAGCTTCTTTTTTGTTACCTTTTTTTACTATCAACAATTTAAATTAATGTAGACTGAATAAAAATTAGGAGGGAAAAAATAACTTTTATACTAAGACATTGTACACACACACAGCAGTGGTCCTTAAACTTATGATCACGTGCCCTTCCACCACCCTTTATGTATCAGTCTGACATTGTGGACTCCCGAGATTTTGAACACCCCTCCCTAACTCCCGACACATGGCTGAATGATTTAAGGGCTCCACAGTAATCCCATGACTACCTCTGCTGCTTATACATACGTTTTTAACACTTATTTCAGAAAACTGTTAACATCTTATTATACAACAATTAATAACATTACAAAATAATAATTTCAAATAAATAATGAAATTTCATACACTTCCTGGTAAACTAACCCAAACTTTCGCAAAGCAAGCAGAGAAAATTTTTGTGTCGAGGAGGCATAAGATGAAAGCAGTTTCTTAAAAATGACTTTTATTAATAATTAAGGATAAAGTCAATGTGCTCGTCACTGGAGCGATCAAAAACAATAAGTTGACTAATAAAATCTTAGTTAAAAAAATCAACATTACCAGACATCCGATTCGAACCGTCCTTTTACATAGTCTAATATTAAAAAACGATTTTATTATCTTAAAAAGGTGATGCAACATATAGTTGCATACCAATCAACCGCTTTCTATTTAGAGCTAAAACACACTTGAATATTTCCTTTCTTTCTCTCTACCTAAGAAAAGAGCACGAGCCGAGTTTAAATAGTTTCGTGATTTGCATTGTAGTTGCTGCCAACCACAAATCACAAAACTTGCAAAAAGGTCGGATTCGAATCGGTTGGTTTGATTGAGATCATGGAACGGGATTGGAACAACAACACAAGGAGACCACAAAAATTCGGATCCGAAAAAATAATATTTCACATGGTTCTTTTTAAATGTCTAACAGTAATTAACTGAATTAATTAATATTTTTAAAGAGAAGTATAATGCTACATTTCTTTTACTATATCGAGTGTGATATTTGAAATCTGCAGTCTACATTCCGGTTTTACGTCAGAGTGGTGGTCCGTGAGAAAATTTTGCTGGTCCCCAGAAAATGTGGAATGTACTTACTCATCATGTTAAGTTATGCTTTAAGATGCATTCACAAACATAATTATATTCATAATAATACGGAAAAAGTTATAAAAACGCAATTTTATTTCTTTGAATAACGCCCTGGTAAATAAGTTGTACTCTCATGGTAATATATGTGGATAATATATTCGTTAGCAGTGAAAATTCAGAGTAATAATTTAAGCATGCATCTAAAAGAAATCCTCATCAACCTATCGTCCGATGAAATTTTCAATTTTGAGTTTCATTTATCCTTATCAAAATCTCAGTTTTGGCTTTCCAAAAAAGTGAATGCCCTCTTCTTAGTGAACAGGCGATGAAAAATTTGATTCAATTCTCCACAACTTGTGAAAAAACCTTTTCAACAGTCTCAGCCATCAAAACACGGTACCGATCTGAGCTTGAATTATAAACGTAGTAACAACATTGGATCCAAATATCCATAATCTTATTTCAATTAAGCAGGAACATCCATCTCATAAGGAATGTATAATGCTAAAAGTTTGATACACTTAAGCTTTTTTTAATTGTTTTTTTTACAGTTTTTGTTTATTTGTTACGGTATATTATGGTATATTAATTAAGCTTTCGTAATTTGGTTAAAATTAATAGTTTCATTTTATTAACTAGGTACATTTTAAGTATTCTTAGATCACAATTTTTTTTTATAAATATATTTAACACTTAAAAAATCCTATTAGTGGTTCGCGGGATTTAAGGTATCTGAACACGTTTGGAGCACTTTTTAACAAAATAGCATATTTAAACAATATAAATGATTTTTAGGACTCAATACCAATCTCAATATACTAATATTTAACTAACAATATTTAAACTAAACTACTTAAATTTTTGAAATTCTCAAAAGTGTACTCTTAGCATTATTTTTGAAAAACTTCAAAGCACAGTTAGAGAAAAAAAGTAATAAACTTATATTAGTAAGAGTATTGCTAAAAACAATTAGATGTATTTATTTTAGGTAATTTCCGAAAATTTTAATGTTTTATTAAAATTTTAAAATTTTAGAGCTGATTGAGTTAGCAGAATAAGAAAAGTGTGACATTCTTTATGAGACCATTATTTAAAGAACAAGCCGTAACTCAAGAAGTATTCATAAAATAAGAAATATTTTAGTACATTCTCTAGAAAATAGCATAAATATCAGGTATAAAAAGTTTTATTGAAATACATTTGTAACATTTTGAGTCATCAGACTCGCCAGGAGAGATATTAAGCAATTTAAATGCCTACTTCTGGTAGATCAAATACCCACTTCCTTTTTTTTCTACCTGTTTAAAATTGTTTGTAACTTGATTCCTTGTTTGTGTAAAAACAAAATAAATTATACTTTATAATGTTAAAAGATAGCTGTATTCAATAAAATACAAAACAAAAATATCTGTCTTGACCGAATTTGATCATTTTCAACGTGTTCGGATACCTTAAATTATGAATTTACTGGTCCGTGAGATCAAAAAGTTTGGCGACCGCTTTTAAAGACGATTTCTTTGCTTATTTTTACGAGAAAGAATAGTCGAAAATGTTCCTTTATGAAATAAGCAGTTTGGAAAGGAATTGAAATTTTAAGTTGCTATGTAGTTGCACACAATAAAAAAAAACAACAGAATTAATATTCTTGATTAAAATACATGTTCTAACAGAGTGTTCCATTAGGGGGCAATTTAAAGACCCAATCTAGGATATCACAGCTTTCAATTTCTTCCTTGGGGCCTTTCAGAGTCTCTAAAAGAAGACAATCTTAACATTAAAAGAGAGATCTTCGCGGACCACGTAGAAAGGCGCCGGGGACTCCCGAAGATCCCTGGACCCCAGTTTAAGAACTGGTGCTGTATAATATATTGAAATGTGAGAGGCTAGCGTCTCTCTCTCGGGTACCTAGACATATGAGGGAAAGGGAAGAAACACTCGGCAGGATCCAATTAATCTATTTTTTTCCACACAAAAAACAGACACAATTTCAACTAATAATAGTAAGAGAATGTCTCAATGCTAACCGTGAATGTATAACAACGACGGTAAAACGCTAACGATTAGGAGACTATCAAACTTGATCCTTATCTTAAAAAAGGATCTAACCTATCATCCGATTTAATCTAATCTCAATTCAATCTTAGTGAACAATCGTCACATTAAAGTTTCCTCCTACTAAGAATCAAATCACTCTAATTCTAATATGATATCCACAGTAGCAATCTCACCAGGATCGAGTATATCTTCTTTCCTTCTCTCTCTACAAGTAAGAAAACCTCGCCTATTTATAATAAGTTAATTCAAATATCACGATTTTCATCTTTCGAAGGGTTGGTTGTGAATAACGCGAATGGATAGCCCCAAATATTTCCCAAGAGGATTGTGATATGGTCGTTCTATGGTGATCATATCTTTAAATGTCATCGTGAATTAGAGATGTGGGATTCTCAAAATGATCAGATATTTTAAAATTCTTAATATGACTTTATTAAGAATATAACTTAAATCTCTAATAATTTAGATAAATTTTAATAAGTGAGAATCTAACAAACCAAACACACAGCAATAGTTAAACTGGATCGCGTAACTTAGACCACTTATCTAAATAATTATATTATCCGCCTACTTTCAATTCTGATAATATTACAAGTCCTAATATCAAATAATTAGTCCTACCTTAATCCAAAATAAGATTCTATCACGGTACGAAACACCTGGGCGCGCGTGCAATGGTATGCACCTTGTAGTAATGGCTCGATATCTTAGTAACTTTACGATAGGCCGTCAATTCACACTCGAATCTTTTCCAAACATAACTTTCCCCTAAATTGCAATTCTGCTTACTGAAACTTCTGATCTTTTAAAAGCTATCTTATTTGCATTTCATAATCGTATTTTACTTCTTGGATTTTGATTGGAAAAGATTTGCCATTAATCTTGGCCTTCAAAGAACCCAGAGGTTATGATACAGAAAAGACGCGTGAGCGCGTCACAGGTTTAATTGAAGAAGGTGTGTATAGATCCGTCACAGAATAGATAAATATAACCAAAATTCAAATTCCGAAAGTAAGAAGAATCGGAAAATAGATTCTGTAGGTCACAATGAAAACGAAAAGGTTGCGAAATGGGTAAAATGTGTGGAATATTTTGCAGTCAAATTGCTATTAAGCAAACAACCCAAATGATGTTCATTTCACAACAAGTAAACCTACATGAAGCTAACGCACTTTTTTATTTTCATTATGAGCGGGAGCAGATATTCGTATATACGGTACGTGGGAGTCGACCTATATTTCCTGCCCGGAAGAAATTCACTGCAAAATGACCAAATACATTTAGATATCCCAATGAGTAAATGTCACTTGTAAGAACTTTTTGGAAAGTAGAATTCTGACATTAACTTTGAAAAATTTATGTGACTTCTTTTTCTCTTCCTCTACAATAAAAAATTCCATTCAAAACACCCAAAAACTTAAGTGGCTTAAGCATAGTTAATAGAAAATATTGAAGGAAAAGAAACGCTTTTCCTTAAATTAACTTTTTTTGAGTTTAGCAGATTCGAATGTAAGCTCGCCTCCTTATTTCCACTCTAAATAAGTTCCAAACAGCATTCTCG
>BMAV01009656.1:13954-65595 GCA_019973955.1 Trichonephila inaurata madagascariensis | reverse complement strand
GTGGAAACGAATTCATTATACCACCAGTTGTCGAACGGTTCAATGTATCAGACAAGATCCATTAGATCGTTGACTGTAAAAAAGTCGAGCACAAGAGCTTCTGTATACACACAGTATACAAATATGTGTGATGAAGTTTCCTGTTTGAAACCATGAGACCTACAGAATTAAAATTTATGAAGCATGTTTCCTTTCCTAAGTGTGAAAATCCACATCCAAGTGCGGTTACGAGGACATGTTGTATACAAAAAGATTACCGTTTTTGAGCTATTAGAGCTGCATATTGGAAATCTGAGAGTCACGTGTTTTTATTTAGTTTAGATCCACTAAAAATAGGTATTGTGGCAATCGACTCTATGGGATGGGTTATGGGGGCGTAAAAATATAATTACACATCCCTCTTCATAAATTCAAGTTTTGCTTTTTTTAAAACACGAAGTGATGGCTATAAGTATATTTGTCATTACAATAGCAAACTTATATAATGCTAGGATTTAGAGATATTAATATAACTAAAATAAAATACATAGTCATAAAATACAATTCTAAGCTAATATGTGTGTGTGCCTGTACACAAGATGTACCATCGGATTTGCAAAAAAATCTGAAATTTTGAATATATTTTTATATTTATCAATATTCTTTTCATGTCAAAATACGTATAAACAATTTTTAATCTTATTAATTATAATTATTTTGTGTTTTATAGGAGTTAATGAATAGTTAAAGAAACAAATAAATAAAAATTATTAAATAGTTAAAGATGTTTCCATATATACAAGAATACAATTCTATTACATAAATATTTTCGTATTAATTCTTGAAATATTCACGCCGTTGTGCAAATGTTAAATAAATCAATTCCTTCGAATACTTCTTGATTTTGAATTTTTTTTCAAAAGAGAGGTAGGTGTAGATGTTTAATTCTACAAAATGGCAATACAGTGAAATACGTTTAACCTCGAAAACGCTTAAGACGAAATATTAATTAACGCGAAATAATACAACGGCCCCCGCCAAAATACTATGTATTTTCGTACATTTTTTTTTTTTTCTTAACAGGAAAATATATCCCTTCTGAGAATGAGCAACAGCACCGAAAACACCAGCGGCGCGGGCAAGATTTAGGGTGTGAAATGAAAGAGAGGGTTTTTCACATGTTTCGTAGAAAGGAGGCCAAATTGGCTCCAAAATACCCTTGGAACACACACACACACAGCCTGTGACATGAGCCAACTTTGTTTATCTCAGCTGCCTTACCCCTCCACCCATGCAAACGCCGCACAAAACATCGCGTCTTTCATCAGTTGTCTTAGGAATTTGGTGAAGAACACATCGCAGTATGAGTAAAAATCTGTGGGAATTTGGTTCCCGTTTTCTTTTTATTATTATTTTAGAAGAGTATTTTTTACTACAGTGGTAAAGAGCTCAGGTGGAAAGCAAACCATTCTTTCGCTTTTAAGCGAAAGAATGGTTTCTTTCTTCTTAAAGAAGTAGAAGAATGTGGTTTCTACTTCTTTTTAAAGAAGTAGATCTTCATAAAGCTGTTGATCCAAAACAGAAGACAAAAACGGAAACCTGTAGGGATTTTGGTATTGCTAAATTTTGTATTAAATTTTGTTAAGTTTTTGTGAACGTTTTTGTTTCATCGATTTTTATCATATACATGAAAAAATACATATCCATGCAAATAAAATGTACTCTAATAAACTTAATTTGTTGTATATATGTTCTTTTGCAATACGCTTTAATGAAAAAATATTGCAGTTTCCACAATTTTGTGTTAAACGATTTTCATTTTATCTTAGTTGCGAAGTCATCAATAAACTTTCTTCTGTGCCCGCATGCGCAGTAGTCAAGTTTTTCCTTTCAGGACGAACATCTAACAAAAGAAAGAAGTTAGGGAAAAGGTTTTCTTCAGTCTTGAAAGGTGATTAATGAGCTCATCAGCAGAGAGGCACAAATTAAATGAAACTTCCCGAAAGTAATTTCACGCTGGATAAAATCATGAAGAAGCATCACAGAAAAATCCCCGACCATCTTTTCTTTTTTAAGAACGGCATACTTTTCGGTATTTTATTTTTGAAAGTCCTCGATTCTAATAGTGAAATGAATGAATTTTAAAAAAGAACCAAAACTTTTAGACATTTAGATCATCCGAATAAAATTTTAAGCTATGATATATTCAACAAAATTTTATATGAGAAAGCTTACGCGTTCAGTTCGAAATGTGGAAAGAGTATAACAATTCATCGTTCATCCTTTTATCAATTTAAATTTTAATTTAAACACGCAGCGAGACTCACATAAACTGAATGTTTTTTTTTGTGCCAAATCTCGGCAGAAAGTGTATGAGCCTTTCGTTTTCGTAGAATCAACTGTAACCGGTTCTGCCCATCTTGATGCTCTACTACAATGACTATTTCCTTAATTGGAAGAAAGTGAACCGAATAACTTCATTTGGCAGCAAGATGGTGCACCGCCTCAATGGCATCTCTCAGTACGCGATTGGTTGAACATCACTGTACTCGACCAATGTATTTTCCGTAAAGGGCCTCACGATAAAGCTTGTTTCGTATGGCCTTCACGTTCACCTGATTTGACGCCATGTGATTTTTATCTGTGGGGCTTCATTAAGGATTGTGTGTACGTACCTCAGCTACCGGCTAACCTTCTAGACTTAAGACAGATGATTGAAGCAGCTGTTGCAAGAATTACCTCCGACACACTAAACAAAGCTTCTGATGAACTCGCCTATCGACTTGATGTGTGCCGTGTGACGAATTAGGTTCATATCGGACATTTGTAAACTTGTAGGTAAAACTGTTTCAGTTACTCTTTCATTCAATGTATGAATTGTACTTGTAAGTTATATGTAATAAATACTATGAAATGATAAAACTCCGATATTCATTTAGAAACACCCGGTATTATTAGAATAAAAATTTCATAACTGCAATTTTTTTTGTCAAAAATGAAAAGAAAGTAATGTTTTTTTAAACAATCTCCCTTGATGAAAAATGTTTTTATAATTTGCTTATATACAGATAAAATTTCTCTATAGAGAGTGAAATAGAATTTTTGAAAAATTCAAATGATTTTCAAAATTACAATCAGTTAAAATAATAGCCGGTGTTTTTATTAAAAAAAATTATCTACTCTCTAAAATGTTAAAATATGAATAAACCCACCTTTAAATTATATATTTTAAGAATCCTAGTTCAAGCTCTGTACAGAAACATTAGCCATATATAAGAAACTATTTTTATTATTGAAGCATTTTTCATAAAAAGTCGAAAAAGTTTCCCCCCCCCCCCAAAAAAAAATTGCTTTTAAAAAGTCTATTTATTGGAATGACATTCTCTGAAATCAGTTTTATCTGTATGTTCTAATTCAGCCGACACTAAATATTCAAAGAACTATTTATTTATATGCTTTTTTCAAAAACACCGTTTTGAACGTAGTCAGGTAATTTAATGTTGTTAATAATTTTAAATTCAGATATCTTGCAATTGTATAAAATGTTGCTGAAATTCCGATGATCAATGTGCAATTAGCATTCGTAATGATGATAGTATCTAAAACAAACTGCCACTCTTTAATAGCAATACACCTACTAATTTAATACACCTACTAACTACCTCACACCTTTTACATTACTAAACTACCTCTCACCTTGTACATAACTATATAAACTACCTCACTCCTTATACACAACTAAACTACCTCTCACCTTATACATAACTAAACTACCTCTCACCTTATACGTAACTAAACTACCTCTCATCTTATACGTAACTAAACTGCCTCACACCTTATACATTACTATATATATATATATATATATAAACTACCTCTCACCTCTCATAACAACCTCACAAATTCTACTCTCAGATTCTACGTCTTATACCTCCCTCCCTCTCCTGCCATACTCCCAATTCCCCGCACTATCGGGGATACAGTTACACAACACCGCTGTTGAAACAGTGTCATCTATTACATTAACAACATGTATAAGTGACTTTTGACAACTGTTGCATTACTATGACATCCTTTTTAATTCTTAAAAGATTTGTACACAAATATAAATAAGCAGATATATTTTAACATCATCCGTTTTTCTTCAGATAAATATTCAAGGTTATATTACATAAGATAGGCACCAGACGATCTGTAATATAAACTGTCCTCTTATGAAGTTTATGTGTCGTGCCTTGCAATTGAATTGGCATGCAGAATTAGAAATAAATTATGAATTTAAAGAGACAAAATTACAATTTTGATATAAAATTATATCATTTTATTCCATTTATATAGATTTTAAAACTCAGTACGTGTGATTAAAAAAATAAAAAAAATAATAAAAATGCACTTTCAGAGATTACTTCGCCAGAAACGAGATTCATTGATCAAAAGTTTTACAATGCAGGATTTCTAAAATGTTTTCATATACTTCATTAAATATATTTTAAACATCTTTCAAAGAAACTTTCATTTTTCCTAAGAAAAACCTAAAATAAACCTTTATTTTCCCTAAATAATTTATTTTTCGGAAAGCGAGCTGCCCGAAAATCGGGGGTTTATAATTAGCTTTGGTTGCGTCGACCGCCGGCCAATCAGGTTGCAACCTCTTGTAGTGGGAGGGGAGCATGGAGTTGGACTTTGGATGGAAGTCTGCTCTGAGAGCAGGGCACGAGAATGGTCAACTAGCTCTACTACAATAGAGAACAGAAAGTCTGATTAAGTAGAAGTTTCAATTTTGACTTAGTAGGAATTTACGAAAAATTGAAATTGAAGGAATTTAGAATAGGAAGGACTTGAAAGAGGGTTAAAACCTACTGTTTGGGCTATTCGGAACAAACATAAAAAAATTAGATAAATTTCGGGTGAAGTGTGACTGATCTATTCGCGATCATTCCACTCATCCTTTTGGGAAATTTTTGGCCTATCATTCGCGTATATACATTCACAACCAAACCTTCTGAAGAAGAAACCATGATATTCAAATTAAATATACTCTATATAGTCAGGGTTTTCTAGCTATCTGGGGACAAGGAGAGGAAGAAAGCCAAAAGCAGGTGAAATTTCTACAGATCAGGTATCACTTCAAGTTATTGAATATTTCAAATATTAAATAGACGAAGATTTAAAGTGACGATTGGTCACTAAACCTAGAGTAACGTTAAGCTAAGTGAGAAAATTGAATTGTGATTCTAAATTAAAGTGGTCGATATTCCTAGTTTTCATAAAATTGTGCATCTCGCTTTTGTTCCACTTGAATAGTTGATATTGAGGCCTTCTCTTCTTGAATTTCAGTGAATTAGAATTGTTTATTCGGTTGATCAATAAATAAGATGATTTTGAACATGTTTGGTGTTCATTCCCTTCCTCTCACCCATCTAGGTGGGCACGAGAGAGGGAGTAATCCCCCACAAGTTCTTATTTATTCTTTTTAGGGGGACAACTTTCACGAAAACAAAAGTGCAAGATATGTTTTTGAGAAAGAAGCTACTTTAGCAATATTGTCAAACGCAGAAAAAGTTCTAAGCATCTATTGGTGTTCAACAAAAGTTCCAGAATCTTATGTAAATTTAGCGTTTGCTGTAAATGTCAAGCAACATTTATGTTAACATTCAAGTGGCGTTTTCGAACACTCTATTTGTCACAGGATGTTTCCAATTCAAATTCTTTTTATAGTTATAAGTCATTTCTACTCTGATAAAGAGCAAAAATATTTCGTGTTAGTTTTTCAATCCCACAATAACAACAGATTCGTTTTTCTTTATATTTGCACTTCGTTCGACATTTGACGAATGGAATATTTTTAAAATAGGATGATTTTGTAATTGTTATAGATTTATGTAATTGTTATGCTATTATAAATAGATAAAATACCAAGAAATATAAACATAATAACAATTTTAATAAAATTTAAATTAGGAACTTCCATATACATGGCTTTGAAAATATTGATATTTCCATTCCCAGAGTAGTCCCACATGTTAAAAATAGATTGTGGGGGGGGGGGGGGAAGCACTTAATTAAGTATTATAACACTTTATACCCATACAGTTTGAATACCGTACACTTTGGAAAAAACGTTCTACTTATCATTCAACAATATGATAACAAGGGTTACTTTTATTATAGTGATAATGTAATTAAAGTTAAACGAATAAAAAGAGGAAATAGAAAGAAAAGAACATGAAAACTTCCAGTAGAGATAGTTTCTAAAATTAAAGATTTATGTAGCAACTTTTATAAGTCACTTAACATTAAACAAATTAAATATTTTTTGTTTGGTTTGAACAAATAAGAAATTAGATATACAAAAGATATCCTCAAAAAGGATTACTTTCAAGACTGCGATGCCTTACATATTATTAAGGATATTATTAATTTTCTCCTTCATAAATTCAATATTGTGAATATAGATTTAGTAAATAGTTCTACTAAGTATTGTACCATACTATTCATGAATAAATCTTATAATAACATTAATTTTTCAAAAATATGTAATAAGTATGTATATTGCATACCTATAAATAACGTTTGCATTAAGAAGGCTTTTAAGTATAATAAAAAATAGGTAGCTCATTTTTTAATTACAATAATATTTTTTTTTAATGATTTGCAAAATAATAATAATATTGTTTGTAACTGTAAAGGTTATTTTTTTTTCTGATTTTATAAGCGATCATCTCAAACATGTTGTAACAGGTTATTTAATTATTGTTAAATATAATACTCTTCAAGAAATAATGACCAAAGAAACTAGTTATAGATTAATGATTCCTAATAATTAGAGCTGCTATTAAAAAGAAATTTCTTAAGATATTAGTAATTTCATTATAAATTCAGCAATTAAATATAGTTTTCCTATTACAACTTTTAATGAATTTCAATTGAACATTTTAGATGCATTGTAGATCATTAACTATAAAACCGGTAGTGATATAATTTACACAAATATTAAGAAACAAATGGCAGAACTAAAAAAGAACTTTAGTATCGTTTATTTTGGTCAAGTTCCGGGTAATTACGTAATTATTTGACAGTGGCTTTATGCTAATATGCTAAACAAACATTTTCAAAATAATACTGCTTTTAAAAAATTTAATTCAAGCAAAAGAGAAATTTTTAATCGAATCTCTGCTTTTTATTAAAAAAATTATATTTATGTACTTTGGATATTTAATTTCCTCATATTTTACTAACTCTAAAATTTCATAAAAATCTTATTAAATTTAGAACTGTAACGAATGTTTTTAAAACTTATATTACACATCTGGGCAAGAAACTGCAAAATATTATTCAATCCACATTAGACAAAACTTATAATTATTTTATTGTTAAGAATAGTATGGACACACACACACATTATTACACTGAAGAGCCAAAAAAATTGCTACAGGCAGGCGTATGCAAATAAAGATATATGGAACCAATCAGAGTACGGCGTTGCGGTCGGCAAAGCCTACATAAGACAACGAGTGTCTGGTACAGTTGTTAGATAGGTTACTGTTGCTTCAATAGCGAGTTATCAAGATTCAAGTGAGTTTGAACGTGGTGTTATAGTCGAGACGCACGGAAGATGAGACATAGCATCTCCGAGGTAGCGATGAAATTTGGATTTTCACCTACGACCATTTCACGAGTACCGTAAATATCGGGAATCCGGTAAAACATCAAATCTATGACATCGCGGCGACAGGGTAAAGATCACACAAGAACGGGGCCAACGACGGCTGATGAGAATCATTATGCGTGGCATACATGCAACCCTTCCGGAAATTGCTGCAGATTTTAATGCTAGGCCATCAACAAGAGTCACCGTGTGAACCATTCAACGAAACATCATCGATATGAGCTTTCAGAGCCGAAGGCCCACTCGTGTAGCTTGTTGACTTCACGACATAAAGCTTTACGCCTCGCCTGGGCCCGTCAACACCGACATTAGACAGTTGATGACTGGAAACACGGTGTCTGGTCTGACGAGTCTCTTTTCCAATTGAATCGATCAGATGGACGTATATGGATATGGAGACAACCTCATGAATTCATAGACCCAACATGTCAAAATAGGACTGTTCAAGATGGTGGAGGCTCTGTGATAGTATGGGGCGTGTGCATTTGGCGTAATATGGGAACCCTGATACGTCTAGATATAACTCTGACAGGTACGTAAGCATCCTGTCTGATTATCTGCACCCATTCATGTCCATTGTGCATTCCGACGGACTTGGGGGCATTTCAGCAGGACAATGCGGCACCCCACACGTCAGAATTGCTACAGAGTAGTGGCTCCAGGAGCACTCTTCTGAATTTAGGCACTTCAGCTGGCCAGACGTGAACATTATTGAATATATCTGGGATGTCTTGCAACGTGCTTCTCAGAAGAGATCTCTACCCCTTCTTACTCCTACTGATTTATGGACCGCCCTGCAGGATTAATGGTGTCAATTACCTCCAGCACTACTTTACACATTAATAGAATCCATGCCACTTATTGTTGCAGCACTTCTGCGTGCTCGTGGGGGCCCTACACAAAATTAAGCAGATGTATCAGGTGTTTTTTTTCTTGGCTCTTCAGTGTAAGTATAAGCAAGGTAAAAAAATTATTTCTATTCGTACCTTTGATGTTGAAGACTTATTTAACTCTATAGATATAGAAGACATGTTTAAGATTCTTAAAACAGCCTAAAAGAAGTATTTTTTGAATAAGATAGTAAAATATGATAAATATCTTTCTATTTTTTAGCTAGTATTAAATGAAACTTATATTTTCCATAATAGCTCTTTTTATCAGCAAATTAAAGGTTTACCACGAGGTGAACGTCAAGTAATTGTTTAGCCAATATTTATTTGCACTTTTTTGAAAATGATAGTATTAGCTACAAATCTTGTTACTTTTTCAGATTGATGAACTAATAATTTTTAGTAATATAGTAGATTTTGTACCTAGCTTTAATTACATCCGCACTATTTAAAATTATTAAAAACTAATTACAATAATGAATCAGCTAACTTTTTGGACCTTCAATAAAACGTTAAGAATAATTTGCTAATAAGTAATATTTTTGATAAAAGAGACTCTTTAGATTTTAACATTATAAAAAGGCCATTCTAATGTAGTAACCTACAGCTATCAATATTTAGAAATATTATCTTAAATATTATAAAAAGAAACAATAATTTAGTTATTGATAATGTATTAAATCAAAGTAACTATATTAAATTCTGTAATAATTGCTTGTGGAATGCTACTATCCAATTAAATTTATTTTTAAACATATTTCTATGTTATATTAACTCTATTTTTTAATTTAGATTATTAATTTATTTAAAATATCTTACGTGCTTATTTTAATTGCAAAATAACTATCTAGGTGGCGCCACTATTTTTTTTCCTTCTTGTTTTAACACTACCATTTTTACATCATTTATCGCTGGATTTTTGTTTAAGTTGCTTGTCTAAACATTTCATTCTGGTTTTCATTTTTACATTTAAGTTTTTATCCTAATTTTTTCTATAGAATTTTTTCTTAATATTCCTCTTTATGAGAGAAACATTATTGTTCTCCTTATATAATTTCATTGTACTTTACTGTCTGGTTTATCATCCACGTACTTTAGAAATAGGCTTAAATTTTCAACATGGCTCTGTTTTTTTTTCTCTATAATGTCAAAAATTTCTGCTGTACGGGAAAGGGGATCCATGAAGCATTGCTAACTCAAAATCGCTGTCCTGATTCGGCGACAGCTTTAGAAATCATAATAGGTCTCCATTTTAGTCCAAATACTCTTTTTGTATCTTCATTTGTAATGTCTCTTGAACTCCAATTTCTTTCGTCTTTTGCACTGTAGGTTATACAACTTTTTCACTTGGTATCTTATTTTATGTTATTAAACTATATATATATATATATATATATATATATATATATATATATATATATATATACATTGGTTAAAATAATATTCAACGTGCGAAAATTTCTGCACATATTGAATTAATAGTTAAAAACTTTATAAAAAACGAAACAAAGTTTATTGATTTTAAACCAAAAATCATTAAGTACTAAATGCAGTATATTTTGAACTGCATTAAAATGTAATAATTTAACAAAATCACCATTATTTCATTCAAAGGCAGCTAAAAAAACAAAAAAAAAAAAGTATTCGACAAGACATAAAAATAAATGAAAATAATTCGAATAATATAAAACTAATATCTAGTTGTTCTTCCTCTCTGATGGATGACTTCTTTTAAATGCTGTGGCGTCGATTTAACAAAATTTCCTGTCTCCTTTTGTTCAATTCTCCCCCTTTCCAGTCTAAGGATGTCCTCCATTTGACGTTTGTTAGAAAAATGGCGCTATCTTAACCCTTTTTCCAATATTCTCCACAGGTGCTTAATTGGGCTGAGGTCGGGACTTTTGGCGGGTGTTTTTGTAACTTTTGGGCAGTTGTACAGCAGTCAAAGCCTTGTATTGTGAGCGGAGTGTTTTGGGTCATTGTCTTGGTAAAACTAGTAGTCCTCCTCGATTCCCAGTTTTTCAGCATTGACACGCAAATTTTCTTTCAAAATCTGTATGTAATACAGATGGCCCATTATGACCTAAATTAAGATGATATTTCTCACTTCTAAGGCCGCTATACACTCTCAAACCATTATACCTCCTACTTCATGTGCTTTACCGTACACTATAAATTTTGACATCGCATCCAAATAGAATAAATTTGCTCTCGTCTACAAAAACTGCATCACGGAAGAATTCAACTGTTTTGTTTGCATATATTCTAGCAAATTCTAGTCTTTCCAATCGGATCTTATTGGATATTTATGGCTTCTTTCGAGCAGTTCTAGCCTGAAATTCATTATTATGCAAGTGATTTCTAACAGTTTGGGGCGTAACATCTATGTCCCAACAATCCTTTGTAACTTTTGTCAGATTTGATGCATTGGTTTTGGGGTCTTTTTTAATTTGACGCACAAGCCATCGTTCAGCCACTTCTGCAAAATGTTTTGATCGACTGGATCTTGCCTTGTTTTCAACCGATTTTTTCACTTCATACTTTTTAATTATATAGTGCACACTTGTTCTTGGCCTATTTACAATAGCTGAAATTTTGTGTGTTTTCAGATAAACCATATTTAAACTGCGTTATGACTAAATTTTTAATTTCCACTGACAACTCCCCTTGTTGCTTGTGCCCCATCTTACTCACTGCTTAAGTAAAACTTTCTAAATGCCCTCAGAAATAGTCCAAATGTTTTGAATTACGAAAATTTGTAATCACACTTAACAGTCATTTTGCTTCTTGGTATAAAAATTTATTAGAGCCTCCTATGTCGAATACTTATTTTGCTTGCCAAACTGCTTTTGAAAATTGTAGCGGTGATTCTTTTTGCTCAGGTTTGTTTCTGTAAATACAAAAACTTCTACATTAGAAACAACTGTTATATGCAACAAATAACGAAACATAGTTTCGTTGTTATTGCTTAGTAAGATGTTTGAAGCCAATATTCGCAGAAATCGTTACATGTCAAATACTTATGTTGACCGCTGTATATATGTATATGTATATTCTATATACTTGTAACTTTAGAAAAATAAAAACACATCTCTCAATCTTCTTTTTGAAACTAAGTTTAAAGGATACAAAATATGATTAATATGTTGGGTCACATTCACTAATTATATGATGCAGCATGTCAATTTTTCACATTTCCAAAAATATATGCTAGTCATCATTAATCAAGGGGTAATGATTATTTTTATTTCTTTTTCCTAGGAACTTGTATGATATCCCGTTTCAATCCCGAGTTTTGGGACAGTTTATATATCATCGCATTTTTAAAACACACCCTACTTTTCTAATTAAGACTTAACATATTTGCTGAAACGAGTTAATATTATTACTTTCTTCTGTTGAGACAGGTTTGTGGTTGATGTAATATATTTATGAATACTTTTCATATTTTAAAAATCTATACATTTACACGTAAAATATTTTTGCAATTGCATTCAATTTGCTTCATTCCAGTTTCAGTCTAATCAAGCTAAATTTACAAAATATAAATGAAATATACATTGAAACTTATCTTAAACCAAATTTTTCATTTCTCTAAATGTCCTGGACCATAATCCTTAAAAACAAAACTTTATTTTTTTCTTTTAGAGATTCGACTTATATTTTGTAATTCGAATTCAGAACATGTCATTATAACCT
Organism: Trichonephila inaurata madagascariensis; assembly: GCA_019973955.1. NCBI lineage: Eukaryota > Metazoa > Arthropoda > Arachnida > Araneae > Nephilidae > Trichonephila > Trichonephila inaurata. The sequence continues at coordinate 53,358 of BMAV01009656.1, read as the reverse complement.
TAAAAGATTTAATGTCCTGGTAAAGTAAAAAAAAAGTCATTTTAATAATACACATACGCGAAGGGAAAGTTTGTAAGAGCATCGTAAAAATGTTCCACCCTTTTAAGGCCCTCAGTCCCGCGTTTAGGTTTTGCAAGCGCCTTTTTTATGAACTTATTTGGATATGAATTTCTTTTTTGTTCCGCATAGGCTCTTCGGTACTCTATCGATAATGGAAGCCATCGAGAAATATATCAAACAGAAATAAGAGCAAGACTTTTAGCAACAGAAATTGAAGTTTATACATTAATATTTTCGAGAGAGGGAGATGTTACGGTCGAAACAATTTCATTTGGTCATTTAAAAACAGAAACTTGAAATGAGTCTTAAAAGTTTGCTGAATTCATTTGTCAGAACAATTTATTCCCTGTACATTCGAAACTCCTGAAGAAACTTTATAGATTATGAAAAGTAATTTTTTTCTGGTACTGTTTCGGTTTTTGTAATGAATCTCTGAAATGTTAGGAAATATTTGCTTAAAAAAGACTTCCGTACGTATTTGAATAAAAGAAAAATACGGCATTTTTCATTTAAAGATTTTGGAGCAAAGAATATGAATATGAAACATTAAATTAAGGATTATATTTTAAATGTGACTTATAACATCTAGGGTTAATTATATTTTAATATTTGAATATAAATGACATGTTTAAAATAACAAATATTTATTCAGTTGTTTTTTTACGAAATATTTTCTAAGGTCGAGAATAAATAAACTGCAGATTTAAAAAACTGCAGATAAACTGCAGATTCCTAAGAGATTAATAAAAGAGTTAAAATTTTAATTGAAATTGCAAGAACTACATCAAAGTATTATTTTATAGAGAATTTTGATTCAAATATGATAACTAATCTCATAAGCTTAGTATGATTACACTTTCATGTTAAAATATTTAAAAATGCCTCACTTTGTCAAGAGTTCATATGCATTATTTTCTCTTGGATCTGCTTTCCAGTTTAAAGTATCCGATTACGTTCGGAACCTTGATTTTGTAAAAGGGTGTGTATGAATATTTTTTTTTTATGTTTATAATGGCGCTTTATTGAAAATATACTTATAAAACTGTTTTAAGAATATTAGTACAAGAAAAAACTATTATACGGAAATTTTTTGTCAAAAATGAAGACCATAGTTTCAAAACAATATCCTGTTATGAAACAAGTAGTATAAAATAAAACTTTAGGTCAATTCCATCTTAGATCAACAAACAAAAATTATATTTTAGCTACTTTTTTATTAAATAGTTACAATTAATATAAATACGTATATACATATGACAAAATCACAACATTAAGTGGTGATTGATTTTTATTAATTATCATTAAAGTATCGTATTGTTATCCCAAACAATCGTGTATATAAAATTTCAGTTCAATTGAACGTGAAAAACGTGAGAAAAAAATCTTTTAAAGTTTTGACCCAAGTCGCTAAAAATGAAAACAACGTGGCTGTATTTGTAATTCTTTAAATAATTAGTTTCATTCAATTTATTTTAATTAATTATAGTTAAATTATCGCAATTTTACCGAAAACAATAGTGTATAGAAAATTTCAGCTCAAATGAACGCTTTAAAATGTGAGAAAAAAAACCTTTTCAAGTTTTGACACAAGTCGCCAAAAGGGTTGCTAAGTCGCCAAAAAGGATGCCAAGGTGGCTGTATTTGTAATTTTTTGAATAATTAGTTTTAATCCATTATTTTTTATTAATTATAATTAAATTCTGTATTGTCATCCGAAATAATCATGTATATAAAATTTCAGCTCAATGGAGCGCTTTAAAATGTATTTTATTCACGATTGAAAATTCCACCAAGATAAATATATAGAGAGTGTGAGGTAATAGTTGAAAGTGAAAAAAAAAAGGTTTTATAATAATATCCTGCTAGAATATTTCTAAGACTTCTGTACAGAGATTGAACTAAGCTTTTTGTGAAAAATTCGTATTATTTTAAGAGTTATAATCGATTGAAATACTAACCGTTATATTATTTGTTAAAATTTATGCGTCTGATTTGTCTATGTTAAAATCTATCTAATGTATTAAAATAAGAATTAATCCTCTTTTAAATTATATGTTTTCAAAATCCTAGTTCAGGCTTGGAACAGAATTCATAGCTATATACAGGCAAAATATTCTTATCATAAAAACATTTTTCATCATTGTACATTATTTTGAAATTACGTAATTTTTTGCCAAAATGGAGCATGGCCTACTTTCTGAAAATGTTATTTCTTTTTTACGTAACTATTTTATTAGTATAATCAAATTTAGCTTAGGAATAAATAGTAACAAACAAACAAAAATAGTTCAACACCTTGTAGAAAATGGAAAATTGTAAGGAAAATCTCTTTCCTTTTTGTCACTTAATATTGTGATTTTGTCATATATACATTTATATTAATTGTAACTATTTAATAAATTGTAACTAAAATAATATTTTTCTTTGTTGACCAAAGTAGGAATTGACTTAATTTTTTTTTTTATATCGCTTGTTTTGCTTTTAGTTAGAATATATAATTCTATACAATAATATATAGCGAAAAATATTTGAAAAGGTTTTTAAAGAAATAAATGTTTCCTATGAAACATCTTGTTTAAATCTTTACCCTGTCTCCAATATGAATGATATCTTATGAAGAAACTTAGAGTCAATCAAAATTAAGCCAGTGAAAAAAGGTTTTGGAAAATCTTAAGAAGCTGGTATAACATCAAAGCTAACTAGCACATAGAAAGTAACATTGAAAATGCAAAAAAGTAAGAAAGAGGGGGAAAATGATCTATTCGATAGAAAAAGCACTCGCACAGTATTTTCACGAGTTTCTGTTTTGTATCGTTTTATTATTTTTTTTTTAGTATAAGCCTTTGACATTTTATCAGCAGGAGCATTCTCATGTATTTATTTGTGTTTCTGTCTTGAATGTATACGACAGCATCAATGTCTCGAGAACAGCTCAACCCAATTCCTGTAGGGAAATTATTATATTAATGTTAAAATAGCACATCAACATGATTTATTTTTTAAAAAAGAGCAAAATACGTAAAATAATCTTTTAGAAATCTGGTAGTTAAATACAATTCTTCAATAAATCAGAAACGTCATTTTTGAAATAGGTGCAGCATTGACATATATTTAATAATGGTAATGATTTTGTGTAAATTTTTAAAGAAATTGAGTGCATTCTGAATCGTAATTTTGAAAAAGAGAATAAATGAATTTATACTCATAGACAAAAAAATTTGCGCACCAATAAGGAGTGGTCAAATGAAACGAAATTTGACATACATAATGACTACTTTGATATAAGTAAATGATTAGAAAATTAAAGAAAAAAGATAATTTATTTCAGGGAAAAAGGGAAAAGAATGGAGGATTTAATACTCTGTTGAACCCCATCTAGCGCGAATGTACGATGCTATACGATCGGGCATTGAAGCATACAAGTTCTGCATGAAGTATTGAGATATTTCATTCCATATTTGCTGTAACCTTGCCTCAAGTTCGTTCAAACTCGTGGGATGCCCAACTAGGCATCCCAAATGATTCCAGATAGGCTCGATTGGAGACAAATCTGGGAATCGGATAGGCCAAGGAAGGGTAGTAACAGTCCGGAGACAGTCTTGTTAAACACTTGCCGTGTGAGGCCGAGAATTGTCTGGTTGAAAAATGGCCCCTGGGAGGCGTTGCATGAGTGGCAACACATGTGGTTGTAGGATTTCATGAACATAACGCTGGGTTCTCATGGTGCCACTGGGGGTGACTGTCTATTGAAGGCAATGGCACCCCATGCCATCACACCAGCTTTGGGAACGGTGTGTCGCTGTAAAGCAAAGGCAGGATTGAGGCATTCACCACGGGGTTTGCACACACGAACACGATTGTCATCACTGCTGAGATTGAATCTGGATTCGTCGCTAAAGACGACCTGGTTCCATTCCGCTGCAGTCCATTCTCCTCGGGTATGGCACCACTCCAAACGAAGGCGTGGATGAGTAGGCATCAAGGGAAGCACACATAAGGGGCGCTGCTATCCCAAATGTCCTTCAGTCAGGCACCTTCGTATGATTCGAGAAGACACAGGAGCCCCTAGTGAAGGAGCAACGTGTGCCTGGATGGCGGCCGATGAAGCAGTTGGCTGTGCGCGTGCATTTCTTACGATGTGGTGGTCTTCTCGACGACTGGTGTGTCGAGAGCGTCATGAGCCTGGTCTTCGCGTAAATGACATCTCTCGGATGCACTGGTCCCAACACCTCCTCATAACACAATCAGAGCGGCTTAATAGACGAACTACTCGCCTCGCTGACCACCCAGCTTTAATCATGCCGATGATTCTCCCCCCTTCGAACTGTGACAGCTGCTAATGTTGTCTTCGAAAATGGCGTAATGTCATGTCTACCTCAGCTCTTCCTTTATAAACGATTCAGCATACTCAAACAAGCTTTCGTTACATGTTTTACACGGTGAACGATGTTAAATGCCCTCTATTGGCTATACGTAATGCGCAATCACGTTGCACTTCTAATCATTTGCATATCTCTCCAACATGTACCTTCATACCAAGTTTCGTTACTATTACGCAATTATTTCTTGGTTCGCTGATGACAAATTATGTTCCCAGTTACTAACCAATTGGAATGATCGGTGTTTTTTGTTCAATTGTCTTTCCCCCTGATTTAATAAAATACAATTAAGTCCTCCTCAATATTATACATTTCTAAAAACCTAGTTCAGTCCCGATAAGTCCTAGCATATGTAGGAAGTATATTATTATTATTGAAGTTATTTTTCATAAAAGAAGTATGTTTTGATAGTAGGATTTTTCTCTTTCTTTAATTTTTAATAAAAAATATAATTTTAATACTCTTTCTGTCCAATATTATTCTTGTAATCATTCTACATGTACAATATAATTAAAATGACACTAAATGTCCAATAAATTATTCATATACAAGTTTTTTTTCCAAATGTTGGTTCCAAACGTAGTCAGTCACAATGAATATTTATACAAAAAAAAAAAAAAAAAAAAAAAAAAAATACCAGTTTAAAAATGTCCTTTAGGTGATACTTTGAAATGGTTAAGAAAAACTTTAAGCAAAACATTTTTTATTCCAATTTGAAAGAAAGAATGTACAATTAAAAAGCGCATAAGACCTGTAAAAATATATATACACCGGACTTGTTAAATAAACCAATACTTCATGAAAAATATTTTTTTTTCTGACTTTGCACTCATACTTAGCTTGCAGAATTTATGTCCTCAGTTGAAGAAGAAATCTCTATCTTTGTGGGGGAAAAAAAGCGAAATTCCGGATAAAGTAAAAAGATCATAAAAAAATCATGGGTGATAAACAACCAAAGAAGAAAACTGAAAACATGTTCGAAAAAGAAATGGAAATCGTAGGAATAAAAAGGTCTGTCAATATGAAGCAGAATACAATCAATAAAAAAGTTTCTTTTTTTCTTCAATCGTCAAACCTTTTTTTGCATAGCCGGATTTTTTTAACGTTCTGCTTCCAAACAAGAATGTTTTTTTTTTTCCTTTTTATTTTTCTTCTTTTTTTCTCTTCAGTATACGCTTTATATGAGTCTCTAACGAAATTATACATTTCGACCCCATTCAACACAGTGGTCTGCATCTGTTATTAAAACGCGGGTGAAGGGAACTGCGACTTTAACTATCATTGTAAAATTAGAGTCAACATTATACCAAACGTTTTCTGCGTTGTTTCAATTTGTGTTAAAAGAAAAATAAAATAATAATTTTATTGAAGAAAGAAGTCAGTTAAAAAAATCATTTCATTGTCTTAGCGAATAATTATAAATGTATTATTGTTTTTACGGGCATTTTAAGAAGAATAGGAAACTTCTATACCAACAATGTTAAAATGGCTATTTTCGATGTACCTTTTCTCAAAATCTGTTATATATACATGTTTTAAATTTTTCATACAATTAAATTACACCTTTCTCATTATACTGAAATGAGGTTTTAGCCAATTTTGAATTTTTCATAATTTATAAAATATTTTATCAAACTTAGTGACACACACAGTTCACATAAAAAAATTCTAAGAAATAAATTTTTTACAAAACGCTCGTTTCAGTATGTATTTGCCACCATTATAAATGTATCATTAAAAATCTGCATACCTGTGAACAGTAGTTTCTCAGAAAAGGTACATTGAACATCAAAATTTACATTTTGAGATAAATCGATTTTAAAGTATAACAGTGAGACTTCTAATCGGCTAGGACAGAGGTGCGAAAACTAGGGGTCGCGACCCCTGTGGGGGTCGCCAGAAGTTTTTTGGGGGTCGCCAAATTTTTATGAAATGCATTATGCCTGCATGCTGCATACCTTACAGTGTACATATAAAGAGTGAAACGCCGTCACTTACTGTTTAATTGCAACTTCTTGCTGTTCGCTCTTTCTTTGACCGTAATGTGCAATGTAAGTAAAGTGTAAAGACGCAAGTTTTTCACTCCGGTAGATGACGCCCACTTCGCGGTAATTCGCCAGTTTTACTGAAAAGCGCCTATTTGTCCAACGTATTGATGTTATACGTACTATGTCGAACGGTGCGCACTGAGCATGCGCACCGTACTAGATGGAGTGGTAATCAAGGGCTGTGGGAGTCATCTTATAGACATGCGTACCAAGCCAAGGTCAACCAAATGACCAAAAATTATCGTTGAATGTTTTACTGCGCGTTTCCATGTAAAGTTGTAGCATGTAACAGTTGGCCTGCAATTGTTTTAGTTTCTCCTCGAGTTTTATCATGTGACGTTGTGTAATTATGATTTTTTATATTTTTATCGGGCTTTGCTGCTCTTTGTTATCAGGTATGTGCTATCATTAGAGAAAGGTCTCTGTTAATTTTATTGAATTTCTCGACAAAAAAAATGATAATTTTTTTATTATTTGTTTTAGTTAAAAAAATTAACCCCTATATTCATAATGGATAAATGGATAATACGTACACCAGGTACATCTTCAGCTAACAAACGAACAAATACTGATGAGGAGTCTCAAAATTCTGAACTAAATGCTCCATCTAAACAAATAAGAAAATACAATGAGGAATTTATTAAGTATGATTTTACATTTTGTGTTGTTGATGATGAAGAACACCCGATATGTGTCATTTGCAACGAAAAATTAGCGAATGAGAGCATGAAACCAGCTAAATTAAAAAGGCATCTATAAACTAAACATGAAGAACTTCAAAATAAACATGCCGATTTTTTTCAAAGACAAGCTGAAAATCTGAAAATTCAAAGTGCAAATCTAAAGAAATTTGGAACAATACCTCAGAAAGCATTACGAGCTTCTTTAGAAGTTTCTTATCTAATAGGAAAAACAATGAAACCCCATACAATTGGAGAATCCCTTATCCTTCCTGCAGCAACTAAGATGACATCAATTATGCATGGCGATAAATATGGAAATGAACTAAAAACAATACCATTATCAAGAGATACCGTATCTCGGCGGATTTCCGAAATGCCACGAAATATCGTCAAAAGTCATAAAACGCATACAAAATTCATCTGTATTTGCTTTACAACTGGACGAGACTACCGATATTACTAAAATGTCACAACTAATTATTTTCGTTAGATTTATTTTTAATGAAGATATAACACAAACGTTTTTATGTTGTAAAAGTTTGGAAGGAGAAAAACAGGAGAAAAAATATTCGAAGTAATAAGTATTTTGAAGCAAAGTCCCTTACTTGGGCAAACTGTGTTGCGGTTTGTACTGATGGTGCTGCAGCATTAACAGGTTCGAACAAAGGGCTCAGAGGCTTAATCCAGAAAGTGGCGCCTTATATGGTATTTAATCACTGCATGTTTCATCGGCAAGCTCTTGTTGCAACAAATATGGATGAAGAGTTGCACAACATATTACAAGACGCTGTTAGTTCAATTAACTACATTAAATGCAACAGTCTTAACAGCCGTCTCTTTTCGATACTTTGCAATGAGATGGGCTTAACGTATGAGAGATTACTGTTACACACCGAAGTCAGATGGCTCTCACGTGGGAAAATACTACGACAGATATTTGATTTGAGAAATAAAGTGTACATGTTTTTAATCGAAAAGAAACATAGATTGGCAAGTTATTATATCAATGAAGTTTGGCTAGGAAAGCTGAGCTATTTAATTGATATTTTCGAAAAAATTAACGACTTAAATTTGAGCTTGCAAGGAGTGAATTCAACTATCATAACTTCAGCCAGTAAAATTCAAGCTTTTAAAAATAAGCTTAGTCTCTGGCAAACTGAACTGAATAAAAACAACACCGACTTCCCTTGCTTTAACGATTTTATCAAGGAAAATAATATAGATATATTTACAATTAAAAACATCATTTCCAATCACATTGTAAAGTTAAAAGAAAATTTTTCGAGAAGATCGAGGACTTTCCTGAAGACGATCTTGGTTGGTTTCGTGATCCATTTTTCTACGACATATGCAGTTCAACTCTTCAAATTAGTGAGAAAGAGCAATTGATAGATTTGATTAGTGAATTGCAATTAGCAACATACATCCGAACATCTATGAGATAATCAGAAACTTGCAGCCACATACATCTCATTAAAAGGCAGTTTACTGATTTTTATGTTATACAAAAAATATTTTCTTTACATTGTAAATAATATTAATATGTGTCAGAAATTATGATTTTTTTATTCGATGAAACAAAAGAAATACGCCTATTTACATCATATTTGTGAACATTTATCTCTAGAGGTCGCCAAAAATTTTCTCTCTACAAAAGGGGTCACAGTCGAAAAAAGTTTGCGCACCACTGGGCTAGGAAATAAAAAAAAAAACAAAAGGCTCAATTTACAATAAAAGTTATCAGATATTCGTTTATATCAGACGTTCAACTTTTAAGCAAAAACGAAGTACTTTGTTTACATTTTTCGCCATTCAAATGGGCGTGGCCCAGTTTCAACGATTATTTAAAAAGAGGACTTAAGGGCTTCTAAATACCCTAGAGGTTTAAGTAAGGTATTTGTGAAAAGGTTAAAATCTACACAATTTAAAAACGTAAAAATCTGAAATTGTCAAAAAAATAAGATTTTAGCTTTCCAACAACCCTTAATTCTTCTTAACTACACTCACTTCCAAAAGTTAAGCACGAAGATTTAAAATGCAAAAAAATCAACAAATACTGCTTTGATTGACACAAAGTAGCATATATATTTATACATAAAACAAAACCAGTAATTATATACAGAAATTAAAACAATATTAAATTTTTGTAAATTATCAGATAATGTCATACTAGAGACTTCAACAGAATTATGTATAAAGTGAAAATAAAAAGCATAAAATGAAAAAAAGGACATTAATAGGGTATGTGATCCATCCCCCATCTATATGCAAAGTTTACACCTTCTGACCATGCTTTCAATTAGGTGGTCAACCACCGCAGAATTAAGCAATCGCCATTCTTCTTGTAGATGTGATTTCCAGCTCAATAAGAGTGGCTGAAGGTGGGAAACGTGAAGATACAGCACAGCCGAGAGCATCACAAAGATTTTCAATGGGATTAATGTCAGCTCTATGGGGACGTGACTTATCGTCCATTAAAACAAAAGTCAGGCCAACTGCTGCAGCGTACAATCTCACAATGAGTTCTAGGATTTCATCTGGATACTGGGCAGCCGTCACAGAACACCGTTTAAAGATGTGCAGGTCGGTGCGGTATCCTAATGAATTCCCTGCCCACACCATAATGCTTCCGCCTCGGAATGCGTGATGTTCGGTGATGTTTTGGGGCTGATTGCGTGTTCCTTAATTACGCCATATCCTTATACGCTTGTCATCTGGGTCCAGAGCAAATCTTGACTCATCAGTAAGCATGACATTGCCCCAGTCAGACACAGTCCAATGGCCATGTTCCCGGCACCACTTTAATCATGCCCCTCTTGATTGAACGGATAGAGGAACGCAAATCCGAGGTACCCGGGCATACAGTCCATTTATATGTAATCTTCTGTGCGTACAGTAGCTGCAGATATACTCTTACCAATGGACGCTGTAACCATAGATGTCACACGTGTGGAGGTCACTTTGCAATTCCGCTTGGCTACAATAGCAAAATATCGATCTTCCGCGGCTGCTGTAACCCTTGGGCGACCTCCTACGGGTCTTCGGACAACTATCTGTATGGTTTGAAATTGTTTCCATAAAAGTGAAATTACAGAATGACGAACGTCGAAGAAAAGAGCAACGTCTGTGATCTACTGTCTTGACATGAAAGCATGATTGGCTGTAACCTAACATATTTGCATACTTCATCTGCAGCGAATTGCATCCTCTTCAATTCTTATTGGCTTCCGAAAATTAGCATTTTCCTCTCCGTGCTTAACTTTTGGAAGTGAGTGTACTTAAATGTCTGTTTCGCTGTGCTCTAATCCTAGATACTTCTTGTTCAACAATAATTTTGAAATAGGATTCTGTTTTCTTATGACTACCTCTTACTTTTTATTTGAGCTCTTTTTTTCATCTAGAAATTTTTATAATATATCCCTCCACTTTTGTTCTTACAATTGATATTATTTCTGATTATTATAAAAAATCCTTTTAAAATATATCTTTACCACTCTTAAAAAATTATCAACACAAAATGATTGGTTGTACACCTAATCTCTTAGAATCTGAAATAATCTCTCTCACACACATACTCACTTAAAATACCCAAATTGAAGTAATTCACGTTCAGAGAAATCGTGATTCGTGTTTAAAAAAAAGAAAGAGTGAAAGGGGCTACGTATACATACAGTAATGTATGTTCTTAACAAGATGTCATGGCGTTATCCAAACCAAAGATTAATTTAAGTCATAAAAAATGGAAAATGAGAATTTCGATGACATAATTTATTGGAGAGCAGCAATAAATAGTAAATAAGAGCCGATCAACAATATAAAAGTATCTGCTATAGTACGATAAATCATTGTCATAATTGTCAAGATAAAGGATGAAGAACTCTCTCTAAATGAGATCATGTGCCTCCCAAACCGTCAATGTTTTCACTGTCAGATAGAAGGAGAAACTAGTTTAAACAACCGGAGGCGAAATACCAGTTCTGAACAAAGTAATTGTGCTTACCAAGTTCCCAGACTGAAAGTTCAATAGTTAAATAAAAAATAAATTTATTTTATATAATCACAGCTAACCCCTTTGGATTCGATTTCCACAAAACCTGTTCTTTGTGCATCTCTTCTTAATAGAAGAAATATTTTTCCAAAGTTAAAGTCTATTAGTCTAATAGTTTATAAACTAGAATTTTGGTATCGATTGGGGTATTCTTGTGTGTCGATTTTCACAAAGCCCACTCTTAGTGGATCTCTGTTCAAGGAAAGTAGCCTGGATGAAAAATTTAAAATCTGTAATCTAATAGTTCCGGAGATCTTTTGATGAGACAGTAATTTCTGACATACAGGTTTCTGTTAAAGTATGTTGTCACCCAAATAATTTGTGACCTACAAGAGGTATAGTTTTAAAAGTGGAGGTCTAGGTATAGTAAAATTGCCATGTGCCTCCTTGTGAAAAATTTGGAGTTATCTTTCTTATCTCATAAACGGTACGAGATAAATGTCAAAAGTCAATTATAGAGTGTTGATAACCAATTTATTTCGAAAACACATCTTGCGCCCAAAAATGATACAAATGAAAAGCATGCAACACACGTGTGTTTGATAGCGTTGAACAAGATTGCACTTTCTGGAAATGAAACATACCTTTCTTAATCAAAATAGCATCCTTCAACTACAATATACAACTGGACACGGGCTTTTCGCCCCCCCCCCCTGCTGCATTTTTTTCAATACAACACGTAACACGCTGACACAAGCATCCATAATACAGTTTCGAAATTTCTGTAGTGCTGTCGGAAGGGGTGGCATATTCTTTTTATTTGATGCATCCCAACAGGGAAAAGTGCATTGGGCTTAGGTCAGATGACCAAACAGGTCATTTGAAGGAACTTCCATACCAGATGACTCGTTGCTGGAATGTGTCTCGAATGCACTGTGCGATGATGCCTTGAGCGGGGACCACTGGCTTATTGGAACCATTCATTCCGGAGGTCACTCAACTACAAATTCTCTAAGAAAGGAAATATTACGTCATTCAGTAATGCCAAATATTAGGATCCCGTTAACATGCCCTCATAAAATACCGGTCATTTAGTCTGTTTTTGAATAATCCGCAGAAGACATTTATCAATCCGCGAGCTTGATGTCGAATGACAGAGCGCTTAGGATTACTCAGGGACCAGGAATGCGTGTTCGGCTTATTATGCATAGTATTACAACCAAGAATGCCTCATCCGTCCATATGATGTCGACAAAAAACGTTGGCTGGACCTCTCAGCGGTTCATAAGAAAATTGGATCAATCAATTTTGGGTAATTTACGAAATAAAAAATATATGCATGTTATTCCTTCTATTTTCAACACTATTTTGCGAAAAATGTCTTCTTTTACTAAATTGATAATGTTGAACAGCTTTGTTGCTGACTTTTTTCATGTATCTTGTACTGTTTTTGTGATCAGAACGAGAAATGCAATTTTATAGGCTTGGAGTTACTGTAAGCATATTTTTTTAATATAATGCATGGTAATGTTATTAAGCCTAGACCCCACTTTTATGACTGTAGTTTTTGTTATTCATTAATTATTTGGGGAGTGAAAAGGGATTTTGGTGACAATGGGTATATAACTGTATATACATGACGACAGACGATAGCCCCGAAAAAGAGGAGTCAAAGAAAATCCTAAGTTAACATGTTTTCGACGCATCGCTCTTTATTCATCTTCTGTTTACTACATTAAAAAGTAATATGGTAGGGGAGGGAGGTTACATATTGATAATTAATGGTAATTAAAAAAGTTTCTAAGAAAACTCTACTTTGTACATGAATGAAAAAAAAAGTTGTTTCACAAAATAATTACTATTCATTATTTAGAAGACATGTAGAAAAACACTTAAGACATAACTCATAAGATGTTTCAGCTGATTGGCAAAGCTCATTATATAGTTTCAAACTCTCTCATTTTGTATGAAAAAGTTAAGAACAAAGTTGTATAGCGATTCTTTATAACATATAGAAGTCCATTTCTGCAAACTGCACTTTCCAAATAACTCATGTAGGAATGATTAAAGTAAATCCATTTTTAACGTGAATAAATAATAAAGTAAATTATGTTTTCCCCTGATTAACGGCACGTCCCTCAGAAAAAAGTTACTTTAGTTCTCAAAAACTCAGGCGAGGGGAAACACAGCGAGAAGAACTTTTCCCACCTTCAGTCGATTTAAAAGGTTTTTTTTTTTTTTTTTTTTTTTTTTTGTAATTACGTTAAATCTTCCCTTCGAAACTAACTCACTCAATTTAATAAATGAGCTATTCCCTGGGTCTTTTTATATCCTTTCTAGTATAAAAAAAATCTGAGTTGAGAGGGGTTTTTTCTAAAAAGGATGGAAGAAAAAATGATTAGAGTATGTCGAACAAAAGTCAGCAGAAATTCTAAATGCTCTGTGAGTGGAAGGGTGAAAAGTAAATTAAGAAGGAAAAGAAAAAAAAAATGAAGTAATGTGTGAGTGCTGGTGTACTAGAAAATTAAAACATATTTTATTTTTTTTAAGAAATAGGCAAACATTCTTTCTAAGAGCTAAATATTAATACAAAAATAAAATGTATTGTTCGGTATATGATACTTATAAAAAGGTTCAATTAAAAAATAAAAATCCTTATTCAAGTTTTATACAAGTTTTAATAAACCAGTAGTTAAATTTCACAAGCATACATCCTTTGTCCTTAATTTCAAGCTTATTTCTTTACTACTAAACATTTTTTATGAGTTATTTTTGCTTATTTTAATATGATTAAGGTATCCGACTACGTTCGGAACCGTGATTTTGCAAAAGCACATAAATGGATAATTTTCATGATATTTAGTGTCATATAGATTAGAATATATGTATAAAATTGTTTGAAGGACATTTTGACAAAAACATTATTTAAATACAATATTTTGGCAAAAAACAAACTTAGAACAATCTTTTTTCAAAATGTTTTTCTTTTGTGAAAAATGCTTCTATTATAATAATATTTTGCCTGTCTATAGCTCAGATCTCTCTACAGAGGCTCAACTAAAATTTTTAAAAAATATATCTTAGAAGGTTTATCCATATTTTAAGACAACACAGGGGAGAAATTTTAAGAAAAAAGCGCCAATAATTATTTCAATGGGTGGAAATTCTGAAACTAATGTGAATTTTTCAAAAATTCTAGTTGAGCCTCTGTATAGAGATCTGAGCTATATACAGGCAAAATATTATTATAATAGAAGCATTTTTCACAAAAGGAGAACATTTTGAAAAAAGATTTTTCGAAGTGAATTTTTTGCCAAAATATTGTATTTAAATAATTTTTTTGAGCAAAATGTTCTTAAAACAATTTTATACATGTATTCTAATCCAAGTGGCACTAAATTTCATGAAAATTATTCTTTTTTGAGCTTTTGCAAAATCACGGTTCCGAATGTAGTCGGATACCTTAAACTAGTTTTCCCTCAATTCTTTTTTTTTAAAAAAAGAAGTTAGAAGGCAAGCATTTCGAACATTCCGTTTTTATTTTCAATTTACCAAAGGACCAGAAGATAATCAGCAGATTAATTAATAATAAAATAAGAAAGGAAGTTGTTTTCCAAACTTTCACAAATAAATATAGTTAATATTTAGGCCAGTGATGTGCAAACTTTTAAAGAGAACAAATTTGTAAGAGGAAAATAAGATCACGAAGGCCTATATACGCGTGCATTGTAAGGGAAGTGGAGCCTCCGGTATCAGACGCGATCAAGATTGTTATAAAATTCAATTAACATTTTCTTTTACAATATTTAAATAAGGTTGGGAATTTTTAGTGTAAAATAACAATTTTCATTCCTTCCAAAATCAAGAACTATCGAAGATATTTGTATTTTTGTTCTCAATGCAAGAACAACCAATGTCAAAATATAATGATGAAATTAAGATTTCAATGGACGTGAAATCTTTACACTAATAACTAAAATTAACTTTGATTGTTCTTGTATATAAAAGTCATTTCTCTTTTCATTAACCCTTAAACATATCATAGAGCACGGAATGTGTTTTTGTCACTTGTGTTAGAGTTTTATGTGCATTTCTTGCTCATATTCAAGATTGCTGCTAAATCATGAATGCAAATGAGAAAACTTTGCTGGAAATCACTTGGGGGAGCGTCTTCCTATGGCGGTATTGCCATCAATCAAATAGACTTTTACTGCTTTAGAGCTCACTTTTATAATTCCACTGATTGTATCAATACACAATTTAATACAGAAATTTTAAGCCATTCAAATGTTTCGTTTTAGACACAGATAAGGTAATTTTTTTTCAATAGATGATCAGAAAAGAGAAAGGATTTTAGCAGATATAATTATTTTTTATTAATTATATAGCAAGAATTCTGAAGAGCCGTAGAGGTGGGGAGCTTTATTTGTGTCAGAGGCCACAATTAAATTAGGCAGTAATAAAGGATGCCGCATTGGTTGATGTACCTATAAAGGCGACTTGTACAAAAATATTATAGTTTTAACAATTTGGTACATTATATAGAAATATTACAAAAAAATTGAATTATTATTTATTAATTATTCGACATAAAAAAATTACAATATGATATTTTCGTAATGACATAAGACTTAACTCTTGTTATGACATTGATCATTAATTATTATTTTTTATAAAATTATTAAATTATTTTGTTGACTAAGAATTTCGGATTCCCAACAAGTGTCAAGCATCTTTTTTAGAACATAACTGTTGTATCAAAGTCAACAAAAACTTATAATAAGACACTTCAATAATATTCAAATGTCATTCGTGCAGAAAAAATAATACGTTTTAATGTTCACAGTTACAACAATAATAGTAAGGAAAAAGTTTCTATCTAGAGATCCTATAATATGTCAGGTAGTGTTGCCGTGTTACACTAAATGGCGTTCTAACATTTGAAATTAATAATTGACTGTTCCTTTAAGTAGTTATTGAAACATGCATACATTAATGCCGTTCCTTACTTTATCCCATTGATTTGCACATTGTTGCAACTTATGTAATTAAATATTAATTTATACAACTTTTGCTTACAACTAGCTGACTTTTTTTACGGCTGCTCAAGACAGGTTAAACTAATAAAAGTGTGTTATGCCAAGTGATACCAAATAGAAAAAAAAAATATTCATGTTTTCTTAGATTAATTCAGCAAGTTTTGTTTTCGCTTTCACAGTTCAAGATCGGCTGAAGTGGGGAATCGGCTGTTTTGGTAAAATGAATTATGAAAATCAGAATGTCTGAGTTTAGCAGTTAAAACATAAATTTGTTTTCACGTGCACGAGTCTTTTTTTTTATTTCCATTTTCAGAAAAACTAGTCAATCATTTATGTTATGATAATTAATTGCTAACACACCCACCCTATCCTTTTTCACATAAAGAACACTGTTTTGTTTGTTTTATTTGTATTAATTACAAGCGTTTTCATTTTTAGGGTTGCTCCTTTTAAAAGGGATATTATTAAAGGAACAAGGAAAGGAATTAAAAAGGATATTCTGAAGGAATTATATGGCGCCTAATTCCAGATTTAGCAGCTAAAAGGCCCTACCTCTTAAATTTAGTCACTAAATCTGGAATTAGACACTAAATTTGGAAATGGAGTATGGAATTAGTCGCCAAATCTGGAAATAGTATATAACGATATAATGAATTAGTCCCCAATTCTAGAAATCTTATTTTTGAGGATCCTGATCAGGACAATGGAACAAAATTATGAAATTATTGTATTGTTATCGGACCTTGACAAGTGGGCAAAATTTCGAATTAATCTGACCTTTTAAAGTGGGTAAAAATCGAGTCCAAGGATTCCACTACATACAAGTGAAATGTTTAAAAACGTATTAAAAATAAAGTGTAAGTAAGAGAGTATTTACAATATATCAACTTTTTTTAACAAAACAAAACAGAAACAATATTTAAAAAAAAGGGTTTACGTAACATCCTACAGAGGAAATTCTTGAAGGAATCGATTGAAAGTGATTCTTAGTATTCTAGGGATGTCAAGACCCTTATGTAAATGGGGTGTACTCCGAACATATGTTAAGTGCCCATTTACATCACAGGCGAAGGGTGTTTCGAACGCTGTTAAAGTGTCACATTATGTGCATTTCCTTTTTTTCCCCTCTTGATGTTTCGTTCATCCCTTTTCCGCTTTTTATCTGAGGGAAAATGCTTAGAATAACAATGAATCCTTTGCCTGTTACACTCTTAATGTTCCTACGGGGTAAGGAATTCTTATTTATATATTTTTGTTACTACTTTGAATATAAATACTCCAATAGTCACACTTACTGACGCGCTTGTAAAAGAACCACAGTTTTTCAGCGATTATTAAAGTCTCTATCGTTGAATTACAGAGATAGCAAATATTCACTGTCGTAAACTCGTGGCCGGCAATGTAAAATCAAGGGTCTAGCGTGACTGGAGATTAAGAGAGGCACTGATGCATGTTAAATGTATCGAGATGAAGTACTCACGTTGGTGGGGTGTGAAAGTCCATTATTGAGAAATTTATTATTACAATTTCAAAAAGTTTACTTCAAGGAGCGTTTAAAATAATTTGCAGTTTCAACATACCAGATTGCGTGCCTCTGGGTCTTTCTACTGCAAATACACACTGCAACTTGTCTTCTCAGTAGACCAGTGCTTCTCAAACTGTGGGGCGCACCCCCTAGGGCGTCGTGATAACTCTACGAGGGGGACGCAAGCATATTAAAAAGTCGAAAACAAACGATTATTTTTAAAAATATTAATTTACTTAAAATAAACAAACAAAATACATTCTGACATAAAATATAAAATGCACATTTGCACTTATATAATACACTTATAAATGTATCAGTGTTGCAGAATGTATTTTATGATTAATTTAACAATACTAAGTTAAGAACGTTTAATAATTACCAGTAACCCCACCCCCCTCCCATGGGTTTGGCATTTATAAAATTATATACGAAAATTAACACTTATTTTGATCATTTTCGTACGGCTTATAATTAATTCCTTAGCTGCCGATTAAAAGTTACGCGATTCCCTCCTCAATTCCACCGTTTTCGGCGTAGGTGTGCGTATGTAATGTATTTGGGGGGGATGAAAAGGAGAATAAATTAATAAAACCTTCTCTAAAATAAATAAATCTCTCGCAAACACGTCAAGGTCATTTTATTGCGTTCCAAAGTCTTCGGAATAATTTTATGGATAGCAATGCACAGAGAGGATTGTACTTCGGAAAGACGTATATATATGTCCGGAGCAATTAACGCTAAAGTTGGAGGCTAAAGTTGTATGGTAGCCTTAGAGTCAAAGTATAGTGTTATTGAATTCAATACATTGTTATTGTACGGAGGGAAAGGGGGTGATGAAAAATGTGATTGTGTGAATATTGGGTGGCAAATATTGAAAGTTCGAGAAACACTGCAGTAGCACCAAAAAAGCGGCATCTACACTATTAAAATTTGTAGGCAAAAAAATGTATATATGTACGTATATCTTCTCAAGAACCACTCGATGCAGAAACTCGCCAAAGGTACCTAAAATTCCGGAATAATCCAAGGAATCATTTTTGACAATATATGTTCCGATAATTCAATTAGTTAAAAGATATTAATTAAAAATCTTAAAACGTATTATTAGTGCCATTTTTCCCCGCCAGGGGCAAAGTTCAAATTCTCCGAACTTTTTTTTTCCAGACACTTTTAAAACACGATCTAATTTTTTTAAGAGACTCATCCAAAAAATAATCACAGAATCGGAAAGATGACTTACTTCGCCACAATACGGTATAATTTATTTTACAAAATAATTATATTTTCTATTTTTTACGTTTTTTTCTAAAATGAGTCAAAATTGGTACGTTTTTATGAAAATGATTTCTAAATCGTTCCACTTGCCTTTTCTTTCGCATTAATGAAATGATATTTTACACTAAAAAAGTTCATGCTTATTTCTTTTAGAATCAGTAATTTAAAAAATTAAATGTCAAAAATTGTTTTTTTTTTTTTTTTTTACGATTTTTCAAAAAAATACGCAAACATTTATTAAAATACTTAATAACTTCTTTATTTATAAAAATAATCTTACGAAACTTTTTTCCGTATGTAAAATTATCCGTAATTTGTACAAAAATTGAAAAAATTGCTTAAAAATTAAGGTTTTTTTTTTAAAAAAATATTGTGTTTTTCGTTTTTGTTTTTTTTCTCTTTTTATAAGAAATATTTAAGCATTATTTTTGTTACATTTTTTTTTGTTTAAAAATTACAGTTGTTTGCAATCGATATATGAAGTCTGAAGGCAATAACAAAAATTAAGCCCGAAAAAAAATCAAAACTTTAACAATAAACGGAATTTTAAAATAGCCCAGAGTTTAGCGTCGAAAACCTGTTTGGTGCCTGAAAACTCTTTCCCACTCAGTCCATTATGTTTTATGAAAGGTTACACTAGAAAAGAAGGTACGCGTAAAAATATTGAAAACCAGATTTAACGAAATTGAATATCAGAAACTTTTTTTTTTTACGTTTTTTCAAAAAATACTCAAAATTGTATTTAAATACCTAATAACTTATTTACTTATAAAAATAATCTCACAAAACTTTTTTTCTAACAATATTATCCGTAATTCGTACACAGATTGAAAAAATTACTTAAAAATTACGTTTTTTTTTTCCTTTTTTGTGAAAAATATTTAAGAATTATTTTTGTTTAAAAATTACTGTTGTTCGTAATCAAAATATGAAGTTTGAAGGCATTAACTTAAAAATGAAGCCCGAAAAAAAATTAAAACTTAAACAAATAAAGCATTTTTACAATATTAATAACTCTTCCTTTTTTTTTCCCGACAATTTCGTGGCGCCATCATTTAAAAAGCTTTATTACTAACTGTTGAACCCGGGTTCGAAACAACCTCATCGCTTAATTTTTATGATTTTTTTTTAAAATACTCTAAATTTTATTCCCGCTTTTAAAAACTTCGCCAGCAAGTTTGTAATAATTCATTTCGTCACTTCGTTTTTTTTTTCTTTCTTTCTTTCTTTTTTTTTTTAGAAAACATCAATGCGTTTATTTATATATAAAAATGATTTTTAAAAAACTCATACTTTGATCTTTTACTGATTAAAAAAAATTAAATGCCTAAAATTTTTTTTTACGATTTCTTAAAAATTAACTCAAATTTTAAACATTTAATATCTGCTTATCAAATTCACACAAAGTTTTTATAATTTCTTCATTTATAAAAATAATTATATGAAATTTTGTTTCCATGTATCGAACATTTCAAAAAATGCTCACAATTTTAATTCAACATTTAATACAGTTGTAAAAAATTTTGTAATTATACAAATTTCTACATTTTTCAACATACAACTTTTTTTATAAAGGTACACATTCGTTTCCGGAGCCTAAAAAGATGCAAAGTGAGCGAGTGAATATTAAAGTCCCACTGTTCACATACTCGAGAGCTCTGACAGCGAGAGAGGGCTACGGTAGCCCAGTGGTCAAGGTATCGGATCATGGCAGGCATGTCATGAGTTGGAGCCCAGTACCACTAAAGACCCGCCGTATAGGGCAGGGATGCAGGCTAATCATGCAGTCATTTTGAAAAAGATTATTAGAAGTGCTGATTTTGTGAAAGAAAGGGAAAATTTATGAAAGTAGAGAAAGCCCGGTCAACGCCAGGCCATGCAGCTAGTGTTAAAATATTAGACAACGGTATGCACGCGCATCGTTGTCGTGACGGTATGCGTCACATCCGTGACGGTTTTGTGTCACATCTGTGATGGTGTGCGCGCGCAACGTAAAAATTTACCCTCGTCCTTTTTTCCAAACGCGCAATAAGAAGCAGAACTTAAAAAAAATGTGTTTTTCGTTTTTTTTCCCTTTTGAGAGAAATATGTAAGCATTACTTTTTTTAAAGTTTTTTGTTTAAAAATCACCGTTGTTTGCAATCGATATATGAAGTTTGAAAACATTAACTTAAAAATGAAGCCCGAAAAAAAAAATTTAATTGTAACAAATAACACAATGCGAAATTGAACATATCTTCCTCTTATTTTAAAAATCATTTCAAGGCTTTTCCCCACAGGAATTTTTAAGCTTGAATGTCAATAGCGCCTATTGACATTCATAGAACGGTAGTTTCTAGGTTCGAAACTGAAAAGGATATTCAATTTCGCATTGCGTTAGCTGTTAAAGTTTAACTTTTTTTTTCAGGCTTCATTTTTAAGTTAATGACTTGAAACTTCATATGTCAATTGCAAGCAACGGTCATTTTTAAACAAAAAAATGTCACAAAAATAATGCTTAAAGATTTCTCGTAAAAAGGGAAGAAAACGAAAACACATTTTTTTTTTTCAAAAACCGTAAGTTTAAATCTGTACAAAGATTGAAAAAACTACTTAAAAATTAAGGTTTTTTTTTTTAAAAAAAAGTTGTTTTATTTTCAAGGCATTAACTTAAAAATGAAACCCGAAAAAAACTTTTTATTTATTTATTTATTTTTTTTTTTTACAAAACAACGAAACTTTGCATATAAATAAATGAATTTAAAAAGTTTTATTGATTATTAAATCATATTTTAGAAAATTATTTTTCGCATTTTAAAAAATAAAATAAATACTGTAATTATATAAATATTTGTATTATACTTCATAAATATAATTATTAATAAATAATACTATTTGTAAATTTTGTAAGAAAGAAACATTAAATAATATTTTATATTAAAACTAGTTACAAAATGTTTTATAAAATGATATACAGTACGTTATAAATAAGATATATAAATTATTATTATAATACATAAAATTATTATTAAAATAATGAATATGTGTTAGTTTTGTATAACATATACTTTTTTTTTAGTCACATACGTGTTTACATAACTTACTAAACACAGTGGAATGAAAAAGGTTAAAATTAAAATAAAATATCAAAATGTTTTTATCAGATCGGTTTTATTTATTTATTATTTTTTTAATGTTTTTTTTCAGTACATGTATATATATATCTAGGCTTTCCCCCATACTGTTTTTTTCCTAACTTATATATATTTATATGTTTAATCAAACATTTAAAAGTTCAGAAAAAGCAATCATTTCAATAGCTATCTGTAAATTTTTCTTTTATTTATTAGTTATAGAAATTTGATTTTAATTAATGTAAATATTTTTTTAAAAGGATTATTTCTATTATTTCATTACTAAATGTATTCTTTGTGTTAGTTAAAAAGCACATCGTATATTATTTTGGCTCAAAATACATTTTAGAGACATTTTTAAGCTAACTATTTGTAATGATTGATTGATTGATTCATGAAAATCTGAAATCTATTTTATTATTTTAGATTCTTATAGAAACTAACTATTATTAAAAAATGATGAAAGTTTTTTGTTTTACTCTTAGCACATCAGAATCGGTTTTCTTTTTATTGCTTCACATTAATAATTTTTTAATTCTAAAGCAATATTTTTTTGTATAAGTCATACATCGAAATTTGAAACTATATCTTATGTGTGAGAAGGAGGGGAAGATAGAACAATAATTTTACACTAAAAAAAACCGTGTTCGGGCTATAGAGAGGGGAAAGAAACCTGCCTTAAATCAAAAATAAGTAGCATGGAACAAATTTCGAAAAAGGGAAACTTTTTGACATAATTTTAGAAATCACTCACATTGTGCGCGTACAAACACACACACAGAAATGCAGGTGTCATGAGGAAAAGAGAAAGCCCAAAGAACGCCGGGCTAAGAGGTGGAGGGGGGAAGTGATTTTGAAAAAGAGTATTAGAAGTGCTGATTTTGGGGGAAAAAAAGGGAAAATTTATAAAAGTAGAGAAAGCCCGTGCAACGCCGGGCCATGCAGCTATATAGTTTATTCCATATATTATTTGTGACTAACTCATCTACAACTTTAAAACAGATCCAGAAAAAGAAAAAAAATGGATATTAAAATGAAATAGAAAATGGACTGTACCGTATTGATTCAAAGTTTGATAAAATGTACAGGTAGCAAACATGGATTAAACAGCTTTAGTAAAAATATTTTTAATTTACAATTTTAATCGTAAGTTAACAAGGCATTTTAGACTTAACGCATACAGCAATTGAATACTTCGTCGTATCGTCGTCAGGTAGCCTTTTCTAGCATGATATCATGAAGTACATCCACCAAAATGAACAAAAATTCGCTTTTGCTTTTTCACTCCTTCCTCGCTAGATCTACTTTTTGCCCCTCCAATCTGTCTTTTTAAATTTCTGGGAAGGACTGTCTCACTTCTTTTTTATTCTCTCCTATTCTTGATTGGAAAGAATATGGCCTTTTATCGCATTATGTCAATGGTCCATAAATCGGCGTGTCACTCCAACTCATAATACCTTTCCTCTTCACAATAGCGGATCATCCTTTCACCACACGTGTAGCAGTGTCATGTGTTAAATGAAACAAACGAATGGATTTTTGTAACCAACAACATACGTGACCTATTTATTTCTCACTTTAATTTAAAGGAATGAGCCATTTAGAGCGTCTTTTTGCTGAGGTGGCGGGAAACAAAAAATGGGTACCAGACAGTTGGTCAACTAAGAAGCTACGTTGTAACATTCTCTCGATTTGCAGCTACTTTCAGTTCTATGGGAGCAAGGGAATCTATCTTCTGTGCTAAATATCTTAATCATTAAATACAGAGCATATTCTTGGTTTGGCAAGATCTTTCTCTGATTTCAAGAAGTTCTTTACTCCAAACCTTTTTATATTCAGGAATCAACAATCTTTTGGATCTATTCGACATTAATAAATATCGAAGGTTCAGCAACGAGAAGAAAAGATAGGTAAAAATTATCTCTAATATTTTAAAAGTATTTTTTCTATTAATAGCTCCCTTAAATTTAAACTTTACAATTTTTAATTGTATATAATAGACAATTAATTTAAAAATTTCGTTCAATATTTTTTAAAAATATTTTATCCTTATCAACATATTTTTCTAAAATATTTTTTTTGTTTCCTATTAACTGTTTTACATTAAAAGAGGATTAAATGCTTTACAGCTAGCCAGCAAATATAACAAAGGTTAAGAAAAAAGTAGGTAGGGAGCTTCTGATTTCACAACGTATTATTAATAGTCATTTAAAGTATTTTTTCTTTTCCATAAGAAACACTCTTTAATGGATAACAATCCCATTATAAGTTTTTAGGTCCCACTAAACACATAAGCTTAACAACATTAAAAAAAAAGACTTTCACAAACTTAATTTCAGCTAAAATGTGTTTCCTGGCTATTTTAAATTGGACGCTTCACTTTAAAAATAACTGACCCCATTAACATTTCTCAAAGACTCCGATGCTTCTTGTAGATTACAAAAAAAACTGCGTTTTAAAAAAGATAAAGAAAAGAAAAAGAAAAAGTTTCGGACGAAAAAAAGTAGCAATGAGTTTCAAATTATGAAAATGAAAAGTAAAGTGTACTGAAGCAGTAAAAGCTGATTCAGTACGCAAGCGCGGAAAAATAAGAAATATTCTATAATCTAGTTTTATTTTAAAAATTTACTTTTTTCAAAAATATAGCATTTTTTATATTCAGAAATAAGAATAATTAATTTAATTGTATTCTTGTTGTTTTTTAATGAATCATAATTTTTTAGAATTATATTAACATTAAATTATTCTATTCCGAAGAATAATTTTAATTTTTAATGTATATTAT
Organism: Trichonephila inaurata madagascariensis; assembly: GCA_019973955.1. Classification (NCBI taxonomy): domain Eukaryota; kingdom Metazoa; phylum Arthropoda; class Arachnida; order Araneae; family Nephilidae; genus Trichonephila; species Trichonephila inaurata. The sequence continues at coordinate 28,460 of BMAV01009656.1, read as the reverse complement.
TTCAATCCAATACTGTTTGTTCACTATTTTCCTTCTTGTTTAGAGCAATGCTTATTTTCTTCATTCTGTAATTACAAAAACATATTTTCAGGAGAAAATGGTTTTTATTTGTTTATTTGTGATTATATCGTTTGTAATTGAAAACAATTCTAGATATTTGAAAAAAATAAAATTCTATTTAAGGTCACCATTAAAGCTTCAAGAATAATAAGAATGAATAAAACTACTTAATATGTTTCTCTGACTGAGTGTATGCGTATTTGGACTTAAGGATTAACTAATTTTCAGAGTTAAAAATATCTATTTGGTAAGAATTTCAGGGCACTATTTTTAACCCGTTCAGGGCCATAATCACATATATGTGATCACGCGTTTCTTCCTCTTAGGACCACGGTATCACATATGTGATTGCGCTTTTCCTGCTTTGAGGCCTATGATCACACCGGTGTAATCAGAGTTAGGAACGTTTTATATTGTTTCTTACAATCCACTAGTTGGCGGTTTAAGTCCTTTTTTTCGAATAATGTTTAACAAAACGTTCAGTTTCAATGAGTGCTTTCGGCTCCAAGTTTTTTTAATTATATCTAGGATATTTATGAATGTAAACAACTGCACATGTTTAGAATTTTCGAGAGAATTAGGCATTTAAGGGTTTGTGATTTATTGCGAGCTGGATTTCTGTTTATATTTTGACTAAGTTGGGAAAAGAAGGAAGGCTTATTAGTTTATAATAATTAATATAATAACAGTTTCATTATCTATTTTATTTGTGGTTCATATTTACATCAGTAATTTTAATGCTCAAAAGACATTTAAAAACAGATCTTCATAGAACACAAACGCGTTGACTTATTTTTAATTCAGTAAGAACAAACTATTATTTTTCGAAAGCATTATAAGGATAAATTAAAAATAAAAAAACGATGCATTAGCTGTTATGTAAAAGATTTGTATCTGTTAGAACAGCATCAAGTTTATGTGGGAATAAATTTATCGTTTGATATATTCCATATAGTATTTTGTAAGTTTTGCGTCTATTTTATTTTAATCATCATGGCGAAAAAAATGAAAATAGTATTTTTTTTTAAAAAAATAAAAATAATTTCTTTAAAATTTGCAATTGTTTTTTTTAAATATAGTGAAAATGTTTCTACTATATATTCAGATATTATCAATTACAGTAAAATATAAATTTTAACGTATTTGATTGCATTTAAGATTTTACATGAATTTTTAAATGAAATTAGGCTTAGCAGAGAAACTCGCCTGGTCCCATGCGTGCGTATACTCTCGGAACACGTGGGCATGGGGAAACTCTTCTTTCTCCTTTCGCCGGTCCTGAAGGGGTTTTAAAGAACTCAAAAAATTGGAACTATTAATATTATTAATTTTAAAAGTCTTCTTTTAGATACATGAGGAAACATTTTCAAAAAATATACTTGTTACTGAGTATATCACAGGTACACATTAGTTGAAAATATATAAAATGCACGTACATTTTTAACAAATTTGCGTACAAAGAATTCACTCTACTAGCAAATGTTGCAACTACATTTCACTAGATAAGCTATTGTAGCGTTTATGTTTTTGACCACTAAAGTCGTCAAATTCTATTTTCGATGACATATTTGTTTTATGAAATATTTAAGCAATGAATTGTGTTATTATGAAAGTATAGTAATAACACATTTCATCATATAGCATATAGCAGCCAAGAATATCATGCAAATGATGAGGGAGTGTTTATTATCTAGTACTCTGAAGCAACAACAGGAATGTAAGAAACATATGTCGTAATTTTAAACATCAGTCAAAAGCGACGAGAAAGACACCTGAGCTGCCCCCACCCTTTCCTAAGCTACCACACCAATCTAACGGGAAGATTTTGAGATTACACGTACGCCCTTCTACATGATGGTCCTTCAATAACTCACAGGCTCGAATTCATAACACACCAACCGCGAGTTTGTGACCATGAATATTAGACTACCACAATCACGATGCAAACGACTCGACCAAATACATATTTGGATATAGATTCTAGGTGAAGGAAGATAAAAAGTAATGCTTAATAACAGAGAAGAATCGGAAAAGGGGAAATATCGCAACGACATCCCGGGTCAAGTAACTCCTGTTTACTAATGACCCTCAGCCCATAGGAGAAAGAAACATCATTGAAGTAAGAAAGATAAATCATACACTTACCTATAAAGAAATAAAGCCCTTAAGTTATCGAACTACGTTCGGAACCGTGATTTTGCAAAAGCGAATAAATAGATATTATTCATGATATTTAGTGTCACTTAGATTGGAAAACGTATATACAATTGTTTTAAGAATAGAGAGTATTACAATAAAAAATTATTTAAGTACAATATTTTGACAAAAAATGAACATAAAATGACCCAGGTTCAAAATATTCTCCTTTTGTGAAAAATGCTTCTATTATAATAATATTTTGCCTGTATATAGCTCAGACAGGCTGAACTAGAATTTTTGATATATATTACTTAGAAGTGGATTTATCCATATTTTACTACAACAGAGGGGAGAAATTTTAAGAAAGAAACGCCGATAATTATTTCAATGGGTGGTAACTCTGAAAATAAGGTGAATTTTTCAAAATTCTTAATTCAGACTCTGTGTGAAGTATTTACTTTATATAAGCAAAATACTATTTTTGTAGAAGCATGTTTTATAAAAGGAGAACGTTTTGAAGAAAGGTTATTCTAAGTTAAATTTTTGCCAAAATATTGTATTTAAATAATTTTTTTGTCATAATGTCCTTTAAACAATTTTATACATGTATTTATTCTAATCTAAGTGACAGTAAATATCATGAAAATTATCCATTTATGCGCTTTTTAAAATCATGGTTCCGAACGTAGTCGGATACCTTGAGACATAGCCATCCTGTGATGACCATGTCTTGCCGGTTCCGCGTAAGCTAGAGGTGTGGGATTATCAAAATGATGAGACATAATTCTTAATACAACTTTTATTAAGAATAACTTATATTACTTAAATTCTAATTTGACAATTATTAATTAAAGTGAGAGTCAAACCCAAATTAAATCACGTATTTAAGTCAGATCACGCAACTAGATCCTCTATCTCAATTATCATAAATAATTCTATTCCTCTAATTACTTATATCCAATATTACCTTTTTCAGTTCTGGTTCCTTGACCTAGAGAATATTATCTATAAACTTTATATATGAAGATTCTTGATCCGCAATGCAGCTAATTCTTGGTCCGCAAGATTTCACACTAAGCTTTGTCACGCTATCGATCAGAATAATTCCACAATACTATCTCTGAACCTGCCGCTATATATCTAAGCTTACCACGATATCCTTTTATAGTATATCTCATTTACATATTATGATCGTTTATCTTCTTGGTATTGGGTTGGAAAAGTTTTGCCATTAATCGTGGCCGTCAAAGAACATAGGAGTCATGTTAATCAGAAAGACGCGAGAGACGTCACAACCTTAAGTAAACGTTTCTCTAAGTTTTAAGTAGCAATAAGTATTTTTAATTCTAAAATTACTGTCAAAATTTTTTCTACACAAATAGAAACTATATTTCAACTCCCACCCCAAAAAAAATGTTCTGCAATCTAGAAAACTTCGTTGAAATACAACTGTCCATCAGTTCTTAAATATTTTTGTTCTTGCAAAAAATTTCATAAAGAACCTTTGGACATGTACTTTACTTCAGACACCAAAAAAAAAACAACTTAATCTTATAAATGAAAGAAAGAAGAAATCCGCACGAAGACTTACTTATATAGTACGATTAATGTTTGTTCGATTAACAAACAACCTTTAATTTTTAGACAGGCTATCAAATATCGTGATACATAATTCAATTAGCAATCACACAAAATGAGTAGAGAGAACGATATTTCTTTTTCTCTAATAGTCTAATACAAATAATTATTCTAATTAACTGTTAATTAATTTCGGAACATTGTCTTAATTTATTTCTATTCTGTTATTAGCGTTAAAACAGTTCTCGAAATTAAACATATAAATGCATTTTTTGTATAAAGCTCTAAGGAGATTTACGAAAGCGACAGGTTTTCTGCTTAAATTGAAAAGAATAGAAGGGGTACCACACATTTTCTTAGCTCAGTTCTAGAATATAACGGAATTAGATTCCGTATTGTGATCCTTTTTTTTTACTATATCTTTTAGAAAAGTGGACGCAAAATGAAAATTAGTGAACACGAAGGTATAAAATTAAATTAATACTCCTCAAACGAAATTAGTTAAGGGATTACTCGATTAATCTTTTTCATGATTATTTGCACATCTCGTTCCGATTTCACCTTATGTTTGTTCTAATGGGTTTTTTTTCTAGAAAAGATAAAATGGCTTATTATATGCTTAGAATAAATAAATAGATTTATTGGTGAACGAAAATATATTTACCATCCAAAATTTAGCATAATTAAAAAATTACGAATTATAATGCATGTGCATGTTTGCAGAAAGTGTGAAGTATCACTTTTTATCAACAGACGGTGCTTGTAGCCCATGTTTTACTTTCATCTGGCAAATATAGCTTTACTTTGAAATACAACGTAGAAACACATCTTCTTTTTCTCTATAATAAAAAGGTAATTATGGATATATTTGTAATTGTTAGATATAAATTTTTATATTCATGTTTAAATAATTGTACAATAGAAAAAATATTAATTATACTCTATTAATGTTGCTTGTAGGACTCGGAATTTCGTTACCCGCACGATCATGCTGGTTGGGCGTTACTTGAGTCACTGCAGCTATAAAGTTAAGTTCTTGCCATGGGAGTGTTCTTATGTGTTTCAATAATGTTGAAAGAAGCCTGAATAAAAACGAAATATATTGATATATAACTAATACGTCTCCTTGGGGGTAGCCATGGACGAGAGTCCCTTTTTTCTTTCCCCCGCTCTTTTTTGCATTTAATTTTCTCTTTCATACATTTGTTGAGGGGTATGGCATTTACATCCCTTTCTCAGATATCTGAATCCATATCTCTTTCTGCCTTTCTCCTCCAAAAATCTGGGTTTTCCGGTGGGGGTTGGTAAGGTGTGGTTTAAATATTTTTATTATTATTTTTTAATAATAACATTTTTGATACATTTTATTTCGGGTGTCTAAAAGGAGAAGAATTCTCATACAAGAAGAAATTTTGCAATTGATGGATAAATCAGATTGAACTTAGATCTGAACTTAGTGAACGCTCAGATGATGACAATGCTGCGAACGAAACATGAATCATGTACATTGAAAGAAGAAATCAAGTTCAGTTAAGAGGGATGAAGAAAAACATGGAAAGACAATTTTGAATCATTCTTTACCATCAAAGTCTCTTAACCCATTTATTTCATTGTTTTATCTGTTGCTAATTCTTGGTTTCTGTGCAAACACAAGATGCAATACCAAAAATAAAACTCCACCAAAAATCAAAATGGATCGCTTAAAATTTAAGTTAGAGATAGTTGAAGCGTTATCAGTCTCTCCACCTACTAGCGAAAGCATTTTAACTGATGAGGAAGATAACAGTGTTGTGATTTCACTCGTAAAAAGATCAAAGTATACCTTCTATACATGTCATGTCTTTTGTCCTGGCCATTCCAGGACAAAAACGCGTGACAGGTATAACCATTTTCGATGTGTTGCTGACATTTCAAGACCCTGCAAGTACAGATTTGAAAACTACGAAAGCAGTTCGGAAAAAAGGGTGTGAAAAATGTAATGTATATTTATGTTTATCAAAAACAAAAACATGTTTTAAAGATTCCGCAGGAAATAAATTATGAATCCGTAGAGTTTTAACATCAATAATTTCCTTATTTGTAACAATTTTAGTTGAATTAAGTGTGTTTCTTCCATCAACTTAGAGCCAAAAAATGTCCATTGGAAAAAATTTCACGGGTGCTGATTTCACATAACACACCAACCGAGAATTTTATTATTTTTTTCCAGCGTCATTGGGGTTAATATAATATTAATAATCAGAATCATTTAATACTTAAAGATAAAAATAATTTGGGCCTTAAAGGGATATCTATCTTCCTTTTTTTTTTAAATAAAAAATATACTTAAGTATGCCGAACGCTTTTAATGTAATCAACTCTTTAGAACCTCGATATTTTTATAATATATAACTATTGTGTTCTCTTATTATTTAGATGTCTCAAACAGATCTATTTTGTAAATATAATCGGAGGGTTAAAAAAAATCTGTAATTTCTAACAGAATATCCTGAATGCAAAGAGTTTAATGCTAGTAATACAATTGAAGAATTGAAACCCAATATACATTTTAATGGTTTCTTTAAAAAGAAGTAATAAATCAGTGAATAACAACATTGTTTTCTTTTTTCATTATTAATTGGATAAACTCATTGGTGTAACTACCATAAATAGCTTGAAACATTACTAAAAGCAATACAAACAATAATAATCAAACTGAAAAATTACTTCGAGTGCTTAAAATTCCCCCATTGACTCTTTGGTCTATTATGTGTAAACAAAGTGTTGTTGTCAAGTTGAAAAAAAACATCTAGGTGACTTCTTTAATTATCCTTTATAATGCTCCTTTAGTTCTTACTACAATAACATCTATATCGCAAGAGAAGTTAAAAAACTAGAACCTTGATTTTAATGCTCACTAGGTTTCAGGAAGATGTATTTAAGTTAATTGCTAAAAAATTTCTTAAATGATTTTTAAAACATCGCATACATGTACATTTTTTTTTAAAAAAAAATCCTGCTTTATTTTAATTACTTCATAAACTTATTTAGTTTAAGTTGTAGTTAATCACTCTCTCTATATATAAACACGTCTCAGTTACTCACTCATCACGTTATCTTCGAAACTATCCCACGTACTGCCTTGAAATTTGGCAGCAATATCTCTTCTAATAAGAAGAAATCCGCTAAAAAGGTTTTCAAAACTAGACTCGCCACAAAGAACGTCACTGACGACTAAAGTATAAATAGTCAGACGATAAAATAACAATGGATGATTATATATATGAACCTGTGAACGATACTGACCCAATTCGTGCTGTTCAAAATTTGTGCAACCACTTTTAAGATAAAAGATTACAGAGAATTTTCACTTGTTCAAATGCAAGGGGTTACATCTCCTTCAGATAAGTACAAATGGATTTTTCATCTTTTAGCTTGTATTCTCTGTATATTGTGTAGTCATTTCTATTGATTAATTTAATAAATGTAATTTTTTAAAATTTCTTTATTGCAATAGTTTTGAATTTGATTCAATGGCTTCCCAGCCCTTTAACGTAACTTTCACCTCAACCAACATGAGGAGAAGGTATAAAAAAAATTCTCATCTGCAAAACAAAGTTTATTGGCGATGGACTTCGTAATTTGTTTAGCCGCTAAGGGGATTTATTATTTTTAAAAAATAAAGTTGAATTCCGGAAAAAGTTTTACCTTCTCAAGATAATTTTAAACACGAATACTTAAGCATTGAAACAAAACGTCCATTTCATCTGTGCTTAAAAAATTGAAGGAGTTAAAAAATGAAAGGAAGAAAGAAAGAAATTTGCCAAGTAAGCTATTTTAGTAAAGTGGAAAGATATCTGGAAAAAACGGAATGAAAATGATTTTTAATAGTGTATTTCGTGAACTGTAAAGTAGTATGCAAACTGAGTGTACTGTGTAAAATCCCTTTTATGTCGCCAACGGAAGTGTTTTCACCCCCATAATGTTTTATATTATATTCCTCTTACTACTTCAATTAAGTTTCCGCTTTTCCGTTCTCAGTTTTTTATTTGAAAAGAGCATAGAAGAACAGAATATTAAATTACTTCTTTTCCTAACTATAGATGTTTTCATAAACGTACACTTATACATATTTGGTCTAGAACCAACAATAAAGCAGAAATAAAACAAAACATTTTTATATCTTTTATGTTCTCCTTTACAAAGAAAAATACAAGGAATAGTTACCCTTCTTTAGATGGATATATACTGAAATAACCATAGAAGGAATGAAACGTGGCTTTTAAACGAGTTCTTCGATGTGTCGTGAAAAATTAGTAAAAATTTTGAAAAACTGCAACTTAAATTTAATGGAAAATAATGACTTTCTTCTGTTTCACTTAAGGCAAAAATATTAACTTGAAAACACAATTAACAATTCCTGTAAAATACGGCTCATCTGACACATTAGTTATACACCGCTGATCATTAAAATTGCAATATCAAGGAGGAATGAAAATAACAAATCTGTACTCATTGTACGTGTACAGCATATTAAAAAGAAAGCATGATTAACTTTTTACGATTTTGAGGAGCATTTAAAGACCAGAACTAGTTTATACAGGTTCCACTGGTGGAAACTAAAACAACTCTACCCCGTTTGGGCATCGAGTCTAACTGGATTTGGATTTCTGATATGGACGAATCGTTCCATAGTGATTGAAGTCTACGCCAAACTCTTTATCAATCCTAGTCGCTGGAGTACGGTGTCGTTTCAGTTACTCAACAGTCCATGACCTGGTCTTTTCATAGGTGAGAAATCTGGAGAACATGCTGCCCAGGGCAAATGTAGAGCACCGTATGTGTCAAGGTAGATCAAGACGTAAATGAAAATATTCGGTCCTGCTTTATCTCGTTGAAAAATGACATATCCAAGACCTTAAAAATATATTATAGCTACTTTCTATAACATCAGGGTAATTGAGAAAAAAATTTAGTTTGGGGAGATTTTAAAATGTTTAAAATAATCGTGCAACTTACCACAAGTGAGATTCAGTTGGTCTTCCGATTTCTCAAAACGAGGAACACAAAAGTTTGTAAAATTCACAGACAAATTCGAGAAGTGAATGAATCCAATACGATGAGCGATTCTATGGTCAGATGGTGGGCGCTAAAAATGAACAGAGCGAAATGTGCACGGTAGAGAACGAAGATAAAGAGTCGTGATGGGACAACAGAAGGTTTATTGATGAAATATCAAAGTTTAAATCGTTATTAGACAGGATGAAAGCTTAAATTTGTTCCTTTTGTTCCCCTCATTTCTAAACTTTCATGTATAACAGGTAAAATTGTGAGAGGTCCTTACCTCTCTCTTGAGCACCCAGATACGTAGGAGGTAGAGAAGAAACATTAGCCATGATCCAATCAATCAATTTATTGATCACCCAAAACAACGGCACAAATTCAATTAATAACAGAAAAAGAAGACCTGGATGCTAACCTCGAAAGTTGAATAATGAATAAATACACGAATGAACAGGAGACTATCAAACTCGATCTTTAATTTATATGGGATATAATCTATTAGCTGATTTAATCCAATATTAATTTAACCGCAGTGATCAATTGTTACTTTTAAATCTTTTCCCTTATAAGTATTTAATCATAATAATTCTCAATAATGATACCTGTCAGTATCAATCTCACCTGACTTCTGGCTTACATCCACTCGTGTTCTCTATCTTTCGAAAAAGCCTCGACTATATATAGTAAACATAATTTACATATCACAATTTCTTGTTCATAAGGGTTGGTAGTGAATAACGTGAATTGATAGTCCAAAGATTTCCCAAGAGGGTTAGAGGAAGGTACACGAATAGATCCGTCACAAAGTTGCACCGCTGCCCATTAAATTGGCAACACCAAGAAGGGAAGCAAATAACACAAAAGTAGTAGGTGTAGAAAACATAATTAAATTTGTAGGAAATTTTTGGTATATAGATTCCGAGATTTGAGGACCCAACTGTCGTCTTTGGCAGCTAAAATAGCTTTAAGTAAGTTAGTCAGGGAGTAGAGATAAGCTTGTGACAAATATGGGCAAATCATTTCATGTTGATTCAAGTCAATTCGCCACTTCATTAATCACAGTGGCTGGAGATTTAGAAAGCGGCTGGGGCGTCCCAGTCTATCAACATCACATGGCCATATCTATTCAATGGGTCAGAAATTTCAAGAGAATACTGGAAGATTCATGTATTCAGATACAGATCAGGAAATGAAGGTCAACATGCGGTTTTGCTTTATATTGCTCATAGATGAATACTCAGAGGTCTTGAAATTAGATTTTCGCCATTGGCTCTAATATATGAGAACTGAAACACTGGTTGTTCTTATTACCAGCAACAAGAGTATAAGATGCTCTTGTCATGTACCTTATCCTGCTCATACTATCACACTAGGTGCAGGAACCAGATGACGATATCAAATGCAAGCAGGCCATGCACATTATCTTCGGTGCTTCCAGATACATATACGACCATTCTGATGCTTCACGCAGAACCAGAATTTGTCTGAAAAGACAAATACACTCTCGTATGACACTGACTTATGACACTATCGTATTTATTATTTTTTTTTTGCAGTCGCAGGGTGCAAGCGGCACAATTTTCTTTGCTGCAGTAAAAAAGCAGGTTGCAACGAGATAGTCATTTTGTACATTTCGTGCTTCTCCAGACGTCGTCACATCTTCCATACAGTTCATAATTCAAGTTCCATTATGTGGCTGTACGATCCTGCAAACATGTCCGTGGTCTCGGATGTTAATTGCGGGGTGTTATTCAGATCCTACAAAGCGTTCAGTGTGACTTTTCAGAACTCATCAATTCCATATTCACATGGCTATGGTTGAATTTCAATTAAGAAGGTCTGGCACACATGAAATTTTGAGAAACTACTGATTTTCACTTTTTTATAATTTCTAAAAGTTCAAATATTTTTGTTTAAAATGATGTATGATATGAGAAAATGTGATAATTAGAAGTATTTTTATTTATTTTTTTAAATAAAGCTTCTCCTTGACACGCATGAAATAAGCTCTGCTAGGAGCATCTGTTGCATAAGTTTCTGATAAGCGCGAATCCATTCGATATTCAAGTGGGAAAATTAGTGTATTGAGCTTACCTAAAAGTGTATGGGTGCACTTCTTTTGGACCTTAAAAGCAAAACAGAAAAGAAAAGTTTTGGAAAAAGCTTAAGGGGTCACAGGACTCTTAACACATATCTGTGCACTCGAAAAAACATCCTTCTTCAAACCAATGTAACTTAGCAATAAATCAAAACAATAATTTGAAATTTTTACCACATGATAATCATATATATTTACATTATTTCCCAAATTGTCAGAAAATTTGAGAAAAAATTAAAAAAGTTATAAAGAAATAAAATTTGGACAATTTTTTAAAAATATGAAAATTAGCATTTTACACCGTGCAGAACTCTGAAGTAAAAAATTGATAAAAATTTACAAAATTAATTTTATTTGATTTTATTTGATATAAAAATGTTCCATTTTGAACTTATATACACTTTTAAAGCATTTAGACAAAAAAAATATTTTTAAAATACAATTATGAAGAAAATTTTAAAATTTTATGAAAAAATTCAATTAAAACACAAATAAAGAAAATTATATAAAAATTTGAGTATAAGTTATAAAAAGCCTTATTTTGAACATGTATATGAAATTTCATATTGATATGATTAATAGTTTTTGAAAAATTCTGCGCAGGAGGCAAAATTTTTCATTTTGAGAAAAATGAAGTTAAAGATAAAAAAATAACAAAAAAGAAAATTAAACATACCAGTATGCATTAAAAAGCCCCAGCAGCATAAATATTGCTCTCTGCAAGCTTACATTCCTCAGGTTCCTTGAGAATTTTAAGATTTTTAGCTTTACGAGCTTCAAGGAAGGTTTCAGAAACTTGTCTCTTAGCCGTTGACTTGCGCACTTTATCAATATTTACACAATTTAAATTATTTGTTTTATTTATTTTTAAATTCAAAGCACACATCAGATCAATTCTGTTCTTACTTCCATCATTGTATTCACATGCAGCTATAAATGCAGCTATTTTTGTGACATTAATTCCTGATTCAATCAATTTTGGGCTATATTTCCAAATCAGTGAATTCAATGACTCATTAGTATTTTGAGTTCCCCCCTCCTAAACACCTTCTTAACAATTTCAAGTGTGATAAATCTTTAAAAATAGGTTTAATCACTTCAGAAACTGCTTTTTGTAAGGTGTTCTTGTGAGAAAATTCATTCACTGTATTGTTGTGAACCGAAACATTGTTTTTGTTCTGATCGAAAAAATATTTTCTGCATTCCGCAAACTTCCATTCCTCCAACAGATCCCGTATGGTTTTTCTCTGCAGAAAGTTTGGTGTTTAGCCAAAAATGCACTATATATTGGTCCAAACTTTGGCCCTTTATAGGAGTCACGTCCCTTGCAATAAGAGGACATGGCTTCCCTGTCTAGAACTTCCGAGTCTTGCTCCAATTAACGTACACACTCCAATATGAGATGTATGCCCACGGGTCTTCCAGGTTCCATCACCGCTAACTACAACAGAATTTACGGTACCATGAATAATTTTTTTCCTCAGCAGCGGCTTTTTTCATTGGTGCATTTGCAAGCGCTTCACTTACATCAGCTATCTTCGCATTTATTTGGTCGTAAGCTTTTTGACACACTGGATTTGGCAAACACATAAGAGAACAAAACATCTCGAGCGAAGGCAATCCTTGGCCTATATATCGCATGGCCAAAACAGACCGTCTGTTTTTCATTTTTTTTTATACCAATCAATTCACAGGAATTAAGTTTTTTTTCAATGCTACATTTTCTGCATGTGAACTGAAATGTGGAAAACAATTCTACAGAGGATTTTTCACTCATTTCTATTTTGCCATAACACACGGAGCAACAAAGTAATTTTTCGATTTGGGAAAACAATAAACTAAAGTCGATTATTCTATAACATTGAAACTCAAATCAAACATCATTTTCGTAAGTTTCCGAAATCTTGTGTACACTTGGTAATTTTTTCGCAGATGAACTTATGTTTGGCGAAACATTTTTGAAAGAAATATTACCTTTTTCTGACACAGATTTCTTCCGATACATGTTTCCTAGAAGTCTTTTTTTTCTCTGGTCTCTTTCCAGATGAAGTTTCTTTCAATGAAACATCCATGTTCAAAAGCTTTCAATAACAAATGAAAAAGAATGCTAATCCAAAATCAAAATGTAAATAAACAATCCCGCTTTGATAAAATGAAGTTAAAAGTTGAGTTGCAGTTATGCTACTCCCGAAATCAATTTGATATTAGGTGTGGCTCTTTTAATAAAACTAATCGGCGAAATATTAAAATATTTGAAATGTGATCTGACAGCTGTCAAAAGTGGGCGTGGCAGATGCAAGTTTTTGTTTGCGTGTTACTAGTTATTTCTCAATAACTTCGGAAGTTTTCACAGTATCAACAAAATTTTGGTAGCAAAATGCTCAGAAACGTTCAGGTTTTAACATATATTTTTTCAAAAAGTTGAAAAAAATGAAATGTAAGGGTCCTGTGAGGTCTTAAGTGGTCGTAACCGACTCACCAACATTTTAATAACAAAAATTCAAAGATATTATAGTATGGTTATTAGAAATAATATCAATGATCTACATAGCATGAAAACTGTTGTTTGGGCTGTTTATTTTCATCTTCTGTTTTCAAACGAGAGCCCTCAAAATGAAATGTGTCCTGCGGGTATAAATACCTGGTGCAAGTTTCAAAAGACAGAAGCTGAATCCAACGAAAGGCACTATGATCATGAACACATACACGCGTGCTTTATACCATATTGAATTAAATGAAGCCAATTTTTAGAGACCTAGGTGATACTATTATATGCTCAAATTTTCAGTGAGTACACTGTTAATATGTTTACATATTTTAATAGAGGGAATTAGATGAATTTAGCAAACTTTTTATATATTAATTTTTTAAACTAAATTTTAGGGGTGGAAATTGGAATATTTTTTAAAAAATTCAAAATTAAGTTAATTTTTAACAAAAAGACAAAATCATCCGTTTAAGTTTTATTAATAGTACATATAAGCAACTGTAAAAAATTTATGCATGAGAAGTAAGCAGTTTTTGAGAAACAGGTACATAAACTTACGCAATTTAACATGGGCTCATATGGATGGGCTGGATCCCCTTAACGCGCGCGAATAGCAATATAAAGCAACGCTAAACCACTATCTACAGATCCCTGCCACTACGATATCTGATAGTTGTAGGTAGACATTTCTCTTTCTGTTACGAGGAGCAACACGATTTTCTCCCAAAAAAGCACAAAAGAAGAAACCTGTTGTATAACGTTTTTTTTTTTTTTTTTAAATGTCGTTTCTTCCTTCTGTGTCGTTCTATAAGTAGCACTTTAAGAAGACCCAGCACATCCATAGGAGACCATGTTAAATTGTGTACGTTTATGTATCTTTTTCTCAGAAACTACATACTTCTCATGGATAAAGTTTTTACAGTAGGTTATGTGTACTATCAATAACACTTTAATGAAGGCTTTTGTCTTTTTGTTAAAAATTAAATTAATTATGTATTTTTTTAAAACTTGTCCAATTTTTCCCCCTAAAATTTAGTTTAAAAAGTGATATCTAAAAAGGTTTACTAGAAATATCTAATTCCCTTCATTAAACGGTGTAA
>BMAV01009655.1:0-11822 GCA_019973955.1 Trichonephila inaurata madagascariensis | reverse complement strand
TTTTCAACTTTTGGGGCTACAGTCAGATTTAACCCTAAATCTCTTCGGTTAGTAGTGTCCAGTCTTTTTCTTTCTTTTTTTTTGTTTTGAAGATCGTGAACTGCGCTGAAACTTCTTCTCACTTGAAAAAGCAATTAAATAACTCGGGATAAATAGTAGGTAGTCATTTTAAATCCACAATTGCTGACATTCATTTCTAAACTTTATTTTATGACGCCGTTACTGCCTATTCCGATCAGTTCCTCTTGAAATATGACATTTTTCTCAATGTGACTGTACGAATTCATTGCCTACTGTGGTAATTGCCGTAATCAAAACGTTCTCAATCCTAGTTTCAGAATCAGAATAAAGGGCATTTAAATGTTGAATGTAGGTTAGAATGCTATTTCACATCATAAACCCCTGGGGTTCGATAACGACCACTTTTGGAATCACTGTATACATTAATAATTAATGCAATTTTTTAATGGACATGTTCAATGCTAGGTGTTGCTGAAATTCATTCATGGGTTCCAGTCTTGATATAATTAAAGACACGCCGTTATTTTGACTAATGTATTTAAATTTGTCTGTCCTCTTTTGAGTTATAATGTGAAATAAATTTGACTAATTATAAAAAAAAATCTTTTGACACTATATTCTATAGGTTTTCAAAGTGGTTTCTGCATATGGCAAAGTTTTTGCTATAAAAAAGGGACTCTGTTCACAGTAAGCTTGGGTGGCAATGATCTCAGAAATATTCAGTAGAATACGGAAATAGCACATACATCAGTGCTTCTCAAGGTTTCAGTATTCGTGACCCAATATTCAATCATAATTTTCATCGCGCCCCCTCATACAATAACAATGTATTGAATTCAATAATATTATACCTTGACGCTAAAACTACCATCCGACTTTAACCGGGAGGTACCACGGTATATAAACGTCTCGCTCAGCCAAAGCGTTAATTTCCCCTGACGTAAATATACGTCTTTCCGAAGTACGATCTTTTCTGTGCACTGTTATTCATAAAATTTTTCCGAAGGTTTTGGAATGCAATAAAAGGAGCTTGACAATGTTTACGAAGTATTTACTTATTTCAGATTATTTTTTTTTATTCCTCCCCTCCCCAATATATCTTGTATGCCAACTTTGAAAACGATTGGCATTAGGAGGCTAATAGCGTAACTTTTATTTGGCAGTTAAGGGGTTTATTATAAACTGTACAAATTATGAAAATAAGTGTTACGTTTTGTATATAATTTTATGTATGACAATCCCATGGGATCACTGCTATTTATTAAACTTGTTCTTAATTTAGTATTGTTAAATTAATTATAAAATACATTTTGTAGCGCTGATACATTTATAAGTGTAGTATATGTGTAATGTGTATTTTATTATGTCAGAATGTATTTTGTTTGTTTATTTTCATTAAATTATTTTTTTAAATAACCTTCTGTTTTCGACTTTTCAATATGCTCGCACCCCCCTCGCAGAGTTGCCAAACCCTCCAAAGGGGGCGCACCTCACAGTTTGAGAAACGCTGACATACAGTTATCAGATATCTTCCGTTGAGTCAAATACCGACCTTATTCCCAAAATTTATCTACGAGGAATGTCATCTGATTTTTTTTCTACTGACCAAACTGGCCCTTTTCTCAGGATAAAAAAGGGCATCTCACAAGAAATCCATTTCTTAAATGTCTATTCAGTTGATAATTTTACAGATGTGTGTCAGCTTTATTTCATAAATAATTTCTCTTAAAAGGGTATGATTTTTTGTAATGCTAAATTTTCTAATGCAAGTGTTTCATTTCTTTCTGATTTTTTCACTTCAAATCAAAAACTATTTTCTACCATTGTTAAAAATTATTTTATTATAGTGCTAAACTATTTTCAAACATTGTTAAAAATTATTTTATTATATTGCTAAATAACTTTCAACCATTGTTAAAAGTTATTTTATTATAGTGATAAAATTATTTGTTTGATTAAGATATATTTACTCATAAATTGCAGTTCAAATTTATTGACATATACATCGTAAAAGAATGTTTTGGCATTTTCATTACAAAAAACATAATTCTAAATTTACATTTTTTTTTGTACTTTTGTTAAAAGACGTACAAATAAGGAAAAGGAAAGCTATTGATTCTTGTAATTAAATTGTGCTGGTCAATTTCTACTAGTTCATATTGTTCGTGCTCAGTATTTATAACGGGAAAGTAATTCTCAGTAGTATACACTTCACGTCTTTAAACTATTCTTCGCAGATTATTTTATTTTATTATTTTTTTCTGCTTTCCTTTTTTAAGTCTAAACGTTGAAATCCCTACAGATTACAAAAGATCACTTTAAGTCAATTATTTCTTTTCCAAGATACATCAGTCAGTCTAGCCATGGGAGAAAAATCGTTAAATAAGATTAAAAAGATCGATAAAAAAAAAGATGATACTCTAAAAAATTGGTTTTGACAGTCATGAAAAAAAAGGGAGACATGAAATATCTTTTTTTTCTTGAAGACACTCTAACATCGTTTTATTATACCATTATTGAAGCATCGTAAAATTAACCACTTCTGATTAACTTTTCACTCGATGTGAGGAAGAAAGATCAATGCTCGTGGCATGAAACGTTGCATTAATTAATTATCTAATCACGCAAACAAATGATAGGTAAAAACAATTATTTTAAACCATTAATGTAAATTCAGTCATTGAGAAACATGAATGGATTTATTTATGTTGTTGAAAGACTGTACGCATATTATAGATGAAATATCTAATAAGTGTCAGGCAATGAAGTACATGAATTACTTTTAAGGGAAAAATTGACGATACTTTGCATATATTAAGAAACAACTACAAAAAGTTGTAATTGTGCAAGAAATTTTATTTTACTTTACACAATTATTAACGTAACTCAGTGGAGCGAGAGCGAGAGAGAGACAGCCCATTAGGGCCAAGGCCTTTTGTGCCCAACTCAGTATACGCGATCTTGAACCCTAGGATGCATGAGCAGATGTTCCGGTCAGATGGTCAGTCTGACGCTACTATTTTACTATTTTATGTAATTCAAAATTCATACATTCAGACAATTAGCTTTCTAAATTTGTCTTTACTTTCAAAGTGTAATAATTCGAAAAAGTTACAGTTTAACGCTGTTTTCACGTAATGTTAAAGAATGGGACCCGAATTTGTAATATTTTTCTGATATAAAATAACTGAAACATTAATATTATATTATGGATTTACTATTCTGTAAAGTACAGCATATTTTACCATGTTTTTCTTTTTTATCCCAGTTGATATATTTTTTCCGGTATAAAATGTATTTCGCATTTTTTCTCCAATACTGCAAGGTCAAAAGAGCTATCCTTTTTCATGTTAAAGGAAAAAAATTCCTTATTTATGGAATATTTTGAAATGCTGAGAACGATGTATAATAAGCAGATTTATGAATTACAATTTTGCAAATTTTCATAAATATTGAGGCCGTTATCTGTCTGAAAATGGGCTTCAAGTTTAGTTTAGCTCTTGTACATTTGACGAAGGCAAAGTTAAAGAAGGTTATCTGACGAAAAAAAATTATTATATTTAAATACATTTTTCTCAAAGCTGCATTTTGTAAGGGTGATAATTAACAATATCTCTAAAATAAAGATCGTTCTCTGAAATTTCACACAAATAACTTTTTAAGGGAATGAACTGGTAAGCTGTGCATTTGAACAACTTTTAGAAAAGTGATAGCTGAGTTTCCCGCTAAAAGTATTGAAAAATGATAAAAAAAATTCTTTTTGCAACTTTGATTGGCTTTTAATTTTGATTCCAATGGAATAATTCAATTTTATATGAGCACTTTCTATAAATTAAATATATTTAAAAATGTGCTCTTTCATTATTGTGGGGGGAGGGGAGGAGAACATACAGAATATTCTTTAACATTTACAGTTATTCTGCTACCATGAGGTTGTTAAAACTAAATATTAGTATGAAAATATTTATTTTAGTATGCTTAGAAGTAAAACAAGAAAAAATCATAAGAATAATACATAATAGTGTATTTTTTGGGGGGGGGAGGGGAATTGTATTGGTATAGAATAGAGGTTTCCAAACTTTTTTGATTCATAGACCCCTTGCCATGTTTTACGATTTAGGGTAGACCCCTCTTTATCTAATATTGGATTTTTGCAATTTTACGAATTTAAATGTCTTTTTGACTGCTGGTATAGATCTATTTACTTTAAGCGATTTAAATTTCCAACTGAAGTGAGTATGATGTTTATAAAACTGAAGAAAAACATGTTAATTAAATTAAAATTTAATTAATACATAAAATAACTGAGCAACAAACAAATGCTTTCAAAGGGAGGAATAAATTTGGTGCTTCAATAACAATTTTTCAACATTTGGAATCATTCGTGTCAGGTTTAACGCTAATTCTCCTCGTTAGTAGTGTCCAGGCCTTATTCCCTTCTTTTTTTTTGTTTTGGAGATTGGTAACCACGCTGAAACTCCTTCTCACTAGGAAAAGTATTTACAAATATTTTCTCACGATATTTCATAATTCGTGATAAATAACATGCATGTTTTTTAAAGCCGAAATTGTGGACATGGCCATTGTTTTAATAAAGTTTATGCTGTCATCTTGTAACTGCAAATTAACCTCATTAAAATTAGTAAATAAATCTATTAAATAGATGAAATCTGGTTTTCACTTGACTAAATTTTCTTTTAAAATTAAAATCATGATTTGGTGTAATGAGAGCCACCATCATAGACACCCATTTTCACCTCATGGACCCCCAAATTATTTTTTCGCTGACGTGGACCTCTTGCAGGTCGTCGTAGACCCCTGGAGATCCATATGGACCACTTTGGGAATCACTGGTATAGAACATAATTAGTCCCATAGAATTATTCCTTATTATGAGGCATTAGTTTTCTTTTCATCAAATATACTTAATTACTGCGGGGCCGTGGATATCCTAGTGATTAGGGCATCGGACTCGAGAACGGAAGGCCTGGGCTCGATGCCACCAATTACCCTCCGAGTACAAACGAAGTACATGCTTATTAAATCAGTAGATCCGTCTTCTGGGCGCAGCAGAAACCAAGAGTGCACAGTGCTGGAGAATGTTTCCCTCCTCTCCAGCTCATGTTCAAATTGTGGAGATGGGGCCAGGTGGTGTCGCCATCTACCGTGTAGAAGTCCAACCTGTCTCATGCTCTGATAGCTTTCCTTCCTTCTCTTCGGGAAGAACAGGCCAACAACTTAATTATTACATAAATTTTTTTATACGGTTCAGTCCTAGGAGAGCCCACACCCTTGGCGCGAATTATTTTGGGTTGGCGATAATTGTGCCATCTTGGTAACCCTACTTTGATACACTAGATATGGTAAACCTAACTGTTTCTGGAAATTTCGTATTTTATCGGCGGATATTTCGAATTTCATTTTGTTTTGGCTCTAACCAGGCTGGAATGGTTGCGTGTATGAAGGAATATATCTTAGAATTTTTTACTTTGTTGAATGCGAAAGGTTAGAAAGAATTGATTGAATAGTGTATGAAGGAAGGACTGATTGCTTAGAGTTATGAATGTCCTAAATGTAACGATCGGCATGATGTAACACATGGTCGAAAATAAAACGCTTTCTTCGAAATTGCACCAGCCACGCCGAAGGTATGTTCGACCATTACCTCGCAGAATAAAAATGGCGGAGCTCACACGATCATTCACTTAGCGATCACTCACCTTCGACTTTTTAAAAATCTGTTATGCTGTACCCTCCACTCGGAAAAGATCAGCAGTAAGAAAGTAAGTGCTGTTTTTTAATTATTTTTTTATCTTAAATGCTTAATTTCTGTATTGTTTACATATATTTTCATTACGCATCCACCTTATCTCTTTGTATTCACTTGCCGCCATTGTCGGTTTCGCTTGGCGCCATCTCGTTCTGGTTTGGCGCTTTTTTCGGTTTGTCGCCAAGGGTGTGGGCTCTCCTAGGATTTTACCAATTACACTTAACGAATAATATAAGACATGGAAAAATACAGCAATATATTATTACAAGACACAATGAACTCAAATAATAACAGAATACAGAATGTGAATGCTTTATCACCTGCGCCAATTTATGTTTTGTCAGTTTTTTTCCCCTCAATGTTCCCATTGAGTTAATTGTTTTCGGCATAGTTCTATTTTGACAATTCTGTGTAAAACAATGCAGATAATGTTATAGTTAAATGCGACAACCACCAATTTAAAAAAAAGAGAAATTGTTTCCCTTAGTCACAAAATGGTTTAAGGTATCCGACTACGTTCGGAACCGTGATTTTAAAAATGTGCATAAATGGATAATTTTCAGGACTTTTAGTTTCACTCAGATTAGAATACATGCATAAAATTGTTTTAAGGACATCTTGACAAAAAAAAATTATTTAAATGCAATATTTTGGCAAAAAATTAACTTAGAATAATCTTTTTTCAAAATGTTCTCCTTTTGTGAAAAATGCTTCTATTATAATATTTTGCCTGTATATAGCTCAAACCTCTCTACAGAGGCTCAACTAGAATTTTTGAAAAATTCACATTATTTTCAGAGTTGCCACCAATTGAAATATAATTATTGGCGTTTTTTTCTTAAAATTGCTCCTCTGTTGTCGTAAAATATGGATAAACCCACTTCTAAGTTATATATTTCAAAAATTTATTCTAGTTGAGCCTCTGTAGAGAGGTCTGAGCTATATACAGGCAAAATATTATTATAACAGAAGCATTTTTTCACAAAAGGAGAACATTTTGAAAAAAGATTATTCTAAGTTAATTTTTTGCCAAAATATTGTATTTAAATAATTTTTTTTGTCAAAATATATCCTTAAAACAATTTCATACATGTATTCTAATCTAAGTGACACTAAATATCATGAAAATTATCCCTTTATGCGCTTTTGCAAAATCATGGTTCCTAACGTAGTCGGATACCTTAAATAAAATACTTGAAAAAATTTCAAAATAAGATTAAAAAATGTCTTTAATTCAAATTTTTTTAATTCAAAGTTTATAAAATAACTTAAATATGTATGTTACTCATAAATGCATCTTTTTAAAAAAATTTTGCATAAAAATAAATCGAAAAAATGTAAAAACATTAGCGGGGATCGGAAAATTAATAAACGGTCTCTTGTATGGAATTCATTATCATATGTGTGGTCCTGAAAGAAAAGTTATTTTGAAATTAAACCATTTTTTGTATATACCGTGAACATAAATGAACACAATTGTATTAATAATATATAGACGAACACTGATTTAACGAATTTTGCGATTTAATGAATTTTTTCCTTTCCCTGATTGAAACAGTGGCACCCCCTCTATCTTTAACAAATAATAAACAACGAATTAGCAAATTATTTTTTCTACAACCGAACATTTTTTTATTAGTTTGTATCAGAAAAATTGGACTTCTTTTCAAATGACATCCATTTTGCCCAGAAGAGAAAAAGAGTTTTCTTCTTGAGTTGTGACATAGCCATCCTGCGATAGCTATGTCGTGTAGGATCCGCGTAAGCTAGAGGTGTGGGATTATCTAAAGGATGGGAACATTTTGTAATTCTTAACACAACTTTTTATTAAGAATAACTTAATTTACTTATATTTAAGAGAACAACTTTCTTTAAGTGAATAAGCCACAAATTAAACTGAATATTTAAGACAGATCGCTTTTAACCCTAGATCATTTTATCTAATTAAAGTTAATTACCTGCCTAATCTAGCTTTCTATACAAAATATTACCGTTTATAAGTAACCCTCCTACCTTGGTTGAAGACTCACCTATTCTGCTACTTGTAGATAGGTGTACTCAAGAATACCATACTTTCTTATAATTATTATTATTATTGAAGATGGGCGTATCCTTCTTCCTTGTGTGGCAAACCGTCTAACGCTTTGTTCCGAACTGTTCGCACTAAGTTATCTCTAAGATTGCCGTCCTCTCACTAAACCCTCTATCCTTTTTAAAGTATATCTTATTTGCATTTTTCGCTTTGTTTCTCTTCTTGGTATTGGGTTGGAAAAGTTTTGCCATTAATCGTGGCCGTCAAGAACGTAGGAGTTATGTTAGAAGAAAAGAGCGCGAAAAGGGAGATGTCACAATCCCCTATAAGAAGAAAAACGTGATTTATTTAAGGGTTCTCAATGCCCTTAATAAATTACGATGCTTCAATTATTTCGTGAATCTCTTCGCTTTCTAAGTTTTATTTAAATTTTAACCTTGAATCCTCATTTTAACTTCTATAATTTCCAATATTTATCTCGACTTTAATTTTTCATTGTTATTCATCATAGAATTAAATTTAATATTCAACTTAATTTTAAATTTAAACTCGTGACAATAAATTTTATTCCATTAACTAGGCCAACATTAATAATTGCTGTTTAATCATGGTCTATTCTCACTTTTTACATGTATACTCTTAAAGTAACTTATATATTGATAATTTAGGCTTTCTATTTGAATTTTTCCTGGGTGCGCAGACCCAAACTCTGCATCCGGACAATTTTATCATATGGAGCTGGGATTTCGGCTCCACTGTTCCGTGTTGAGGCTACATATCAGCTATTGAATACTACTTTCAGGGTCTGTCACCCGCTGCACGGTAAAACTCTCTAAGTTACTTTGTCAAATCTATGTTTACATAATACCAATAAGTTTCACCAATTTTTATGCATTATATATTATTTGCCAAATCACAATAAACTTTCATTTCCATCCCGCATCTGGTTCCACAAAACTCCCAATGAGCTGTGCAGCATCAAGATTTAATATTATTGTTAGTGCCCACGAAGAGCTACGCCGCGTTTCCCTGAACCGGGTAAATCATAATACGGAACAATACAACAACATATATATACATATATACATATTATACAATTACAAACATTTTTCATTAAACCATTAAAACAAATAACCAAAGGAATTGTCGCATCTCACGAAGTCATACATCGAAGCAAACAAATATTGCAATTACAATTGTTTTCTCCAAAAGAGAAAAAAATTTTACAAGTCAAAAGTTCAAAAATAAATATACACTCATTGTAGTGTCAACTTTTAGCGGATTATAACTTTTAAACACCACTTGAGACTTCTTTTGCAATAATTCTTCCGACCACTTGTTGGAAAGATCATAAAAATGAAACAATACAACCTGATTTTATTTGTCCCACACAGGTTCCAATGATGAGTGCTACCACGGTTCTTTCCTTTTTCTTATTCCTTGGCTGCATTGGAATTCTTTATATTTACCTGCTGTGGGGCTTGTAGTCTCCTTGTCTGTTTTTTCTTAGTTTGTCTTGGTTCCTTGTGGCCAGTCGGGACTCCTGATCCTTTCTCATGCGTGGCCTCAGGTTGTACTTCGTTCCATCTTGAACTTCAGTTGTCTCCGTCTTGTTCTTTTTCCTACTTATATAAATGAGTACTGGATGACAATGGTCTTTTGTTAATATTATTGTGTCCCTTTCTTTTGCCACTTTCTCTGTGGTCCTTGATATACGACCTTTTTCATTCCCTTAGCGAGTTTTTTCTCTTTTACTTTTCCTGTCATTTGTAAATGAACTGAGAGGCTTGATCTGATCAGTGATCTGCGCTTATCGGTCTATCTGTGTTTTATATTGTTTTGATTGGCGATTAATCCCTTTTTGCCTCTAACTCACACCACCCACCAGATCTTTCTTTCCCTTAGGTGTGACTCATTTAATCTTTGATGTACATTTTTCCGTAGTACTCGTTTCTGACGTGATCTGATACTATCTGGGTTACCTGTTCTAACTCGACCTCGTCACGCTCTATGACGATATATTCTTATTTGATCAACGTTAACCGTTAATCTTTTTTCCTGATTTCCATATTACAATATTATTGGCCTAGCACACTTCCTAGTACTCCTATAGAATCCTTCAAATTTTTGTTGTTCAAATTTAGAACAGATTTTTATTAGCTGCTGAACTTAAAGGGTGTGTCTCTAATAAAAGACCCAATCATTTACCTTAATTTGTATATCTCGTCTTCGTCTATTATAATATCTTTCCCACCTTTCCTGTAATTTTATACTTAGTCTAGCTTCCTTAAATATTTTTCGATGTTTTAACTTTGAATTCCGATCCATCTGAAATCATTACTAATTTTTGAAATGGGGTAATCAATTTTC
The DNA here is from genome assembly GCA_019973955.1 of Trichonephila inaurata madagascariensis. NCBI lineage: Eukaryota > Metazoa > Arthropoda > Arachnida > Araneae > Nephilidae > Trichonephila > Trichonephila inaurata. Next base: position 1,629 of record BMAV01009655.1, on the reverse strand, counting down.
GACCAAAAATAATTCCGCAGGTGATTTTCCCGTTTTTTCATTCACCGCCGTACGAATAAGCGTAAACCAAACTCCGCATCAAGGTGATCCCAAAGTATCGTGTTGATCATTAACATAATTTGCAATCATTTGCACTATATCTCGATTAACTCTTTCAGTCCGATTTGCTTGTGGCCTATATGCAACAGTCTTCACATGCCTTATGCCTAATCTTTCACTTAAATGTTCAAAATTTCGGATATAAATTGGGACCATTATCACTTATTAATTTTATTGGAGCTCCAAAACGCGATATAAAGTTATCAAAAAATATCCGCTATTATACGAGACGAGGCTTTTAAGAGGTATAATTTCAGCCCATTTGCTGAAATGATCGGTTATTACTAAAATATAGCGATTACGTCTTATTCTCGATATAGGATACGGGCCTAACAAATCTAACGTCACTATCTCATTTGGATAATTTGATATAATCGGATTTAATCGACCAGCTGGTAACGCGTTTTTATAGTTATTAACTTGGCACATATGGCATGTAGAGACATATTGATCAATGAATTTTCTCATGTACGGGAAATAACAAACGTCCCGAATTTTATGATACGTTTTAAATCTTCCCAAATGTCCTGCAATTGGCTGTCGTGAAATTCTCTCATTATTTCATTCCTTAAAGATTTTGGAATGTATACACGCATTTCACCTAACGACGTTGCGTGTTTCGCATAAAATAACAGCCTTCAATTAGACGGAAGTCGTGGGACCACCTCACATATCGTTGCATTAACAGAGTTATCTTCCGGGTTTTCTAAATATCTATAGATATGACCTAGTTCTGGGTTATGCTTTTGTTCTGTTATTAACTGTTCCCGCGAAGTAAGTACTAAATCCCTGATTATTGCACAATTAACTTTTTCTCCTATTATACTTTCCACAGGTTTTTCGATAAAACATTAGCCACAATATTTAACTTCCTTTCTGACACATCAACGCGCAAATTCCCTTTATCTACCTTATTATCTTCAACCAGCGAATCTTGAATTTTCAACGATTTCTGATCAAAATCTAAAATAATCCTTGATCCACTTATAAAATCAATACCGAGAATACATGGGTATTCCAAATCCGTTAACACATGAAATGACCAAGGTCTTTCAAATTGTCTGATGCGAATATTCAATTCTACAATCCCATGTTTGGCATTTCGCCCCTGTGCTGTTATTACCTGAGGCTCGCGATTTTTTAATTTGTATAAAAAAATATTTTCTATATACTTCTTCCGATATAAATGATTTATCTGCTCCGGTGTCCCATAGCGCTTTTAAAAATGTGTTATTTAATAAAATAGGAACGTGGGGAAGTTCTACGGGTGATATACATATCGGAGAAAGCTTAATTGGTATTTCTCTTGCGATTCCTTTTGAGGTTGATCTTTAACTTTTACAAATTCAATCGTCCCTTTGCATCCTATCGCCTCGACTGAAATTTTCACTCGAACCCCTATTTCTACGGTCCCCTATTAAAATTATCATTTCGTCATTTCGAAATTGGTATCCCCTTTCGTTGAATCTCTGACACCATTCTGAAAACTATTCTCTCGAACCCCTTTTTTCTTTGATTTTCCTAAAAACT
>BMAV01009654.1:0-12390 GCA_019973955.1 Trichonephila inaurata madagascariensis | reverse complement strand
TTTGAATAAGAAATTTTGAAGAATTTGATTTTTTAAGCGAGATTTTAATAGTAATTATAGCATAAACACGTAAGATGATTGCCTGTACGCAGACTTTCGGAGGCAAGTGTATGTGGATCGTAAAGTAGTTACAAGTCATTGTACAAAAATATAAGTTGAAATAACTCTCGTATGTAATGTAAGTACAATGAAAATTTCTTTTGGAATGCAAATCAGATTTCAAATTCAAAAATCTGTTTCATGTCATTGTTATACTGTAAGGCAGGCACATCAAACATGCAGCTCGTTGTGACTTTTTGAAAAAATTTTAAATATCAAGCTCTTACAATTTTTTTTCATTTTGAAAATTATTTGAAGTGAACTTTTTAAAATTTAAAACATATTTGCTTGTTGTTTAGTCTTGCTTTAAAAGAAATCTTATTTAATTATAATAGTAACCTTAGAGTAAAAATTATTTTTTCATACTTTATTAAAATGTTTCATTTATTGTTACTATACTAAATTAATTTTTATTAGATTCTTAAATGCATTTATACATATTTTTCACTATAGATGATATTTAATCTTATGGATCACAACCAGTTTTTCTACAGTAGACTGAATTCACAGAAGAGAGAGAGAGAGCAACTTCTCAATGGATTATATAAGATGTATTTCTCACACAACATAATGCGGTTACACTAAAAATCCATGTGGTTAACATCACGTTACAAGTAGGGGTTGCAATCCCATGCAATATTTTCAATCCTGGGATTTCGGGATCAGGGCCGGCTCTAGCAGTTTTGCCGCTTCGGACCAAAATGGAAAATGCCGCCCCTTTCTCCAATGCCGCCCCCTCTCTCTCTCTATATGTGTGTGTGTGTGTGTGTGTATTTTAAGTCTTAAAAGATTCAAAACCATTCGAAATTAAGAATTAAGAACATAATTACTTGTTATTATATCAAACGAGTGAAATGTAAGAGAAGGAATCGTCCATTTCAGCCAGCCAATTTCTTCGAAAAGTAGTCTACTGATGGTGGGGATCACAAGCGTATGTTTTAACTTATAGTAACTACACTCAGGACTAAAATAAAACACCTCCTGTAACTCTCTATCAGAACCTCTTATTACCCGTGTCTTCTTTTGGATAGCTGACAACGGACATTGTAAGGGTGAAAGGAATGTCCTTTGTGACCTTACTCCGGGATGGGGAGAAATTTACAAGTGAAACATGTGTAAACACACATATTAAATTTTATGCTTTCACATATACTCCCGCCTCAAACCCTTCAAGTTTAAACACAAAAGAAAGCTGTCAGTAAGTATACAGAGTACATAATAAAAAAATAAGATTCGTTAAATGCAATACCAAATTCACACTCAATAATATTTCAGAAAATATATCATCTTTAAAATATATAATATATATATATTATATATATATATATATATTTCAAATTGATCCAAATGCCGCCCTTAAAATTTGCCGCTCCGGGCAAGGGTCCGGATTGTCCGGCCCTAGAACCGCCCCTATCGGGATTACATTATCCAAATCCTGGAATTAGGACTGGACTAATTGTGAAAAATACTTACACATTAGCATGGTTAAAATTACATAATAAAACTGAAAAGATAATTAAAAAATTGGTTTAATATAATTATTTATTGAAACAAATCAAAACAAAACAATTCATCATAACAATAAATAAAAAAGAAGTAGCACATAATGAATTTAATGACAATTTGAATTCATTAAAAATGGACCCATTTGAGTTAAAAATCGATATGTTTGATATTTTCCAAAATCTTACTGTAAATTTAAAACAGAATAAAAAGACCCTTTTTTTATTGAAACAATGTATTTTTTATGCTTAATATACAGGGTTAGCGAAATTAAACTTCCGCTACTCAAAGAGCCCTAGAGGCCGTTCTGCTAGTCCGAAGAGAAAAATATTTGGTCAACAGACATTTCAGATGATGCACTCGAGGTTTCTAAAATATAAAAAAAAATAGTTTAAAAAATAGCCACTAGATGGGACTACAGGTCCCATCTAGTGCAAAGAAAGGACAAATTGAGATCAAGAAACAGTGAAGGTCTTAATGAGAGGTCATACACACAAAAAGAATACAATAAGGACAATACGCAATTACAAAGTTGCACTTGCAAATTATTAAAAATAATGCACTTTTCTTAATGACATACCTTACTTAGCATGCAAATCAGTGCTTTGAAACATGTTCAGTATGTGAACCATCATTGTCGATAACACTCTCCAATCTGAAAATCAAGCTCTCTTGTCTATATTGTACAATTATTCTATCATTATTTTATTACACTTCTACTTTGTATTTAATTGTTAATGAAATAGTTATTAGCATAAATGCTAATTTTTCATAAAAAGTTTATTGTAATATGATTCATTATTTCTGTCCTGAAAAGTAAGTTAAATGTCTTAAGTGCTGCAGTGGCTATATAACGTCTAGCCACCACCCAGAAGCAAAACCCCTGATCAGATATTTTTTTTTGTGACAAAATAATATTTATAGCGGATGAGAACATTACATTCATCAATTACTTTATCACGGAAAAGTGTATTTTAGCTTTGTGCCCGCTAAAGGGTTAATATATGCTATAAAAGTTTATGTAAAGAGCTTGAAATTTCTTTTGAACCCCCAAGACGAATCAGGAGGAAGAATATATTAGGCAGTGGAAGTAAAGATGTTTAGTTATCGTACTAAGATGACTTGATGTGAACAATGTTTTCTTCAATAGACAGAGTAACTGCGGAAATTCGAGAAAGATTCCAACAGTTGCAGAATCTAGCGCAAAAATATGCTTTTTTAAGGCCTGAAGTGATATTGAGCATGGATGAACTTAACTTAGATCAAGCTCCTCAAGACATTAATAAAGAGGAATTCCAACTTGAGAGTGTACGTCTAGAAGCTTTCGTAGCTGCAACAGAACCAGGCTGTTAAAAAGAACTCATTAGATCCGGCTCTCTGGGTTTATTAAAATATATTATTGAGTCCAAACTTGAAGATGACTTACCAAACACTGTCATAATGTTGAGAATTTTTTTTAACATCTGCCATCAGTAATGCCAGTTGCGAGACAAAAGCTTCTTTAAGCTAAAATTAATCAAAAATTATCTCAGATCGACTATGTCCACGTTAAGGCCACGTCCATATTTTCAAAAACTACCTTTATCCAACAGATGGCGTTGTTTGCAACTCGGATGACGTCGAAGCGATAATGTTTGTAAAAAGATAACCCGTCGTTACTATAGAAACGGTGTGTGATTAAGAAATGATTGACAGATATAGTCGGTTTCAGAACACATGAGCAGTTGCAGTAAAATAAACAAACTATTCAAACCCATAATCAAATGGTGAGGACAACGGGGTGCAGTGTTGGTTGAATGGGTGGAAAAGGGGAAAGAAGAAAGTTTTGTAAGTGCTGTCTTTTAGAATTGCCACGGAAATGGGTGCGCAGTCTTTTTTTTTTTAAATCCGTGCAAATATTTTGGGATATCCACAAGTGAATGAACAATTTACGTTTACATTTTCTTGGGTATCATAAACATTGCCCATAGGGTTAAGAATAAAGATGGAATTTAAAAAGAAATTTAAATTTTTAGAGGAAGGATTTGATAGACCTCCAGGTTTATTTTTGTACAGATATCTTTTTTATTTGTCTTAGCGTATTTAATTCAATTTTTTTTTGTTTAAGAGGTATGTAATAAATTTCTTTCTGCTCATATCTTATATACAAATTGTATTTGAAATTGCTATGTAAGAATACTCATCAAGAAATAATCATTTTCAATTTGAGTCTTTCACAAGGAAATGCTACTTTTCTAAGAAAATAACCTAGAGCAATTTTTTCACAAATAGTTTGTATAATTCTGTTTTCAAACACATCTATTTCTTGTTTTACAAATTAATGTTATTATTTCCGATACGAATGAAAATATGACAAAAATTTCATAAAATTACAGTCGTCGCTAAACATGAAAAAATGCTCGTTATTTGGAAAATTACGTGAAATGATTTATTTTTCAATATAGTTTAAAAACCACTTAAAACAAATTTTAAATTCACATAACTATACATTATTATAAAATTAATTGTTTACACACCTTTTTTTGTAAGTTAATATCTATTTATTTTATATATCTTACCTACCAAAAAGAATTCGGCTAGGAAATCAAGGGAAAAAAACCACTTTGTCAAGAAATAATCAGTATTTCCAACTTTAAAACGGTACTTTTGTATTATGATTAACGAATTTAAATAACATTTTCCAATTTAAGCCTTACAAGAATTTTAAAACATGCATATTTTATGACCAGTAATTTTAAGAATGCGTGTCCTTCAATTTAACTACTGGTTAAGTCTATTAATTTTGTTTTGAGTTTTTTCGTTTTAAAAATGTTTTCTCTCATTCCTCGCATCTTTGCAGTGCACGAAATACCTCATCAGGCATATTTTTTCACACATTTCAAGTCTAATCGTTTCAAATTATTTTACTTGCTCATTACATCACATGTAGGTCCAGAAATATTTCAAAAACAGAGAGAGAAAAAAATCGAATCCCAAGAGAAAGTTCGATAAATGGAAAATGCATTTAGCTATTTATAGGTTATTTGACGAAGAAAATCATAAAATGTTCTTGGTTCCAGGAAAAGTTCGCGAAATAGAGAAATTCGCAAGATAGAGGTTCGAAAAATGGAGGGCTGACTATATTATATTCATCGAATTAATTTCCAAATTAAACTTCCTTTTTATTACACTTCCTTAAGTTGGTATGGAATTGAAAACCTGTTTCCTTGTTGAATTTTAATAATTGTTCTTATAGATAATCCGAGAAAAAGCATGAATATTGTTAAATTTGGAAACCTGGAAGAAATATGAACATTTTTAAAATATTAATTTATTTTTTTAAAAACTAGCTAGAGTTCTCAGATCTAAATTTATATAAAACTTTTATGGAACAGATATATATATATAAGTATCTTCAAAAAATTTCAAAATTATCTTGAATAGAAAACCCTTTCAAATCTTCCAAAACGAAAATCTGAGAAAAACACATATAAAATTTGTAAAGGCATAAACCAGAAACTAATAATGTCTGTAAATCTCTAATTTTTTAATGCGTTTTTTTCCAAATGAAGAAGGTTGTAAAATAGCTTGTAATTTTCTATGAGACAAAAATCGTTTTAACATATAATTATATCATATAGGAGCTAATCTCTGACTGCAATGTAATGGTATTAATAATAAATCATTATTATTGTTGTTACTAAAAATCAATAACTGTATGAATCAAAACTTGAATTTTACTTTACATATGCCGCATAGAATAAGCCTAACTGTCATACATCACTTTGAATGAACATTTTTAAAATATTAACTTAAATGTTTTATAAAAAACTAGCTAGAGTTCTCAGGTCTAAATTTATATAAAACTTTTATAAAACATATATATATATATATATATAAAAATAACAGTGAAGAAGTACTAGAACCTACAGTGCTAAAGCAGGAAGAAATTGGAATTCACCAGACATAACAAATGTAGATACAAAAAAGTCTTTGGACTAAATTGGAGACCTATTATGATTTCTAAAGCTGTCGCTGAATTAGGCCAGCGAATTAGGGTTAGCAATGCTTTACGGATCCTACCTTCCCCGTTCAGCAGAAACTTCGACATAACGGGGAGGAAACACATAGTTGAAAAGTTAAGCCTAATACAACATGTGGAAGAAAACCTGATAATATATTAAAATGAAGCTAAGAAAATAGAACAATAATGAATGTCCCAAGGAGAAGAATAAAAAAATAAATAAAATAAAAAATTAAAAAATTAAAAACTTACGTGTAAAATAATTACTGGAAATCAAAAATTCAACCTTCCATAATAAGTTCCCTACGCGAACTACGTAAAAAAATTGGAAAGACTATTCGAGAAGAAAAAAAATAGTGGCGCCACCTAGATATTTATTTTGCAATTAAACAAAGCACTAAGATTTTTTTAAAAATAAACAAAATAAAGGAAGATTTAAAAACGATAATGAACAAATTTAAGAATAGATAAAATCAAATAAAAATATATAACAAAGTAAAAAAACTTGGATGATTATATACTAATCGATATATAGCAATTAAAATAGGCACTTACAAATTTTTCGTTTTTTAAAAAATAAACAAAAAAAGAATTTTAAATAAAATAATGAACTAAGATAAAAATATATTTAATTAGAAATAGAAATATATTTGTAAATAAATTTACTTGGATAATTGTATTCTAAACAATTATTGCAAAAATTCACAAAATTACTTTGTTTTAAAATGTTATATATATATCTCTTCAAAAAATTTCAAAATTATCTTGAACAGAAAAAATTTTTTATTGAATATAGAGAGGGAGAAAACCCTTTCATATCTTCCAAACTGAAAATCTGAGAAAAACACATATAAAATTTGTAAAGGCATAAAACAGAAACCTAATAATGTCTGTGAATCTGATTGATTGAAAATTAACGTCGCACTGTTCAGCTACAAGAGGGCTTTTGGCGACGGACCACGTAATTTTGAACCATGGTCAAGTGACGTGGACGACACCTGAGCTGGCACCCCCCTCTCCTGACTACCACACCAACGGGAGGACGTTTCAGCTCTCGACAGATTTAACGTGCATCGCTGCTCTACACGGCGGGTCTTCAGTGGTATTGGGCTTGAACTCGTGACAAGGCAAGCCACGGTCCGATGCCTATACCACTCAGCTACCGCGGCCACTCTGTAAATCTGAAGGAGGAAAGGTTCGTTCTGGGTACCTTCCATTCCGAACGCGAGTACGTAACCGATCACGCCAGAACGATCGTCTTCGTGTGATGTTGGTACTAGTTTGTATAGATATCACACCGCCACAAATCTCTAATTTTTTAATGCGTTTTTTCCAACTGAATAAGGTTGTAAAATAGCTTGTAATTTTCTATGAGACAAAAATCGTTTTAACCTATACTTATATCATACAGGAGCTAATCTCTGACTGCAATGTGTGTGTAATGGTATTAATAAAATAAATCATTATTATTGTTACTAAAATCAATAACTGTATGAATCAAAACTTGAATTTTACTGAACATATGCAGCATAGAATAAGTCTAATTGTCATACATCACTTTGACACTATTGGTACTGCAATTCATGGTTAGCTGTTCTGTGATAAAGGTTTAATTTTTTTGATAAGTATGTAATTATCTTTTTATGGATCATGTCTAAGAAAAAGGATTTAAATTAATTATTTATAAAGTTTCATTTTTAAAATTGGTCTTTTAAATAAAATAACGTAGTATATATATACATATACATTACATACGTTCAATAAATAAAAGTATATTAATCACTTGAATTAATGAAATTATATACTGATGTATAAAATAACACTTTGTTATAAGCAGATTTCAGCCTTTATTAGTATATGTATTTTTATGTTACTAATAATTTTTGAATTGTGCGTTCATTGAAGATATTTAATTAACGTAGTAACTCTTTTATAAATCAATACAAATAATTGGATTTTAAAAATATGAAGAAGCCAACGAGCTGATTCTTTGGGATGACAAAAAGAAGGAAAAAAAATTCTTTGGGAGGAGTAGAAATTACTTTCAAACAGCTAAAGGAAACACAATAACAGCTAGAATGCAAGTTTTTCTGCATAATGTACGATGAGCAATTTCGTCTTTGAACAGTGAAGAAGGGCAAACGGGGGTCAAGCAGTCGTAAAAACCACAGATTGGGCTTCTTTCCCTCCCCCTCCATTGTGGAGGGACCAAGAGGAGTCACCAGATACTTTTTTTGTCTTCAGTTTATGTCGTTTAAAATGGAATTCTTAGTACACAGTTTTGTCGTATTTTCGTGAATATCAGAAATAATAACATTAATTTATAAAATAAGAAATGGAAATGTGGTTAAAAAAGATTATAACAAATTATGAAAAAGTGCTCTAATGACCATTTTCACAGAAAAAAATGACGTTTTCTTTTAAAAGACTCGTATCGAAACTTAATATGTTCTTGATGAGTGTTTCTTATATGGCAATTTTCAGAAATTCAAATTTAAGTACAATTAGTTTCTACCATCTACATTTTCTTAAACAGGATACCATATAATGTAACCTATTTTCTGGGTTACTACATTAAATGAAGCTGTTATTTAGTTATGAAACACACACACACATGCGTAAAAACTAAACAATATGTTTGAAATGAATTAGGAAAGGAGCTTATAATTTTCTTTGAGACCAAAATCATTTTAACCTACAATTATATAATATAGAAGCTAATCTCTCATTGTTATCGAATGACATTAACATCAAATTATTATTATTGTTACTAAAATCAATAACTGTATGCGACTTAAAACTTGAATATTCATTTACATGTACAACCTAGAATATGTCAGGTGTATTGTTATGCGACACTTTTATCAACGATGTAATTCAGAATTCGAGGAATACGTAATTATTCGAATCTCGGCGTACACATGAACAATGAATAGTGAGTGAGTGAATATTAACGTCTTATTAAGGGCCTCTCCAAATATGTTTTAGTGGGCTAAATAAAGTGATCTAGGAGGTTTTTCAGAATTTGGGGACAGTTATAGAGATATCAGCGGCGTACATTGAGAGCAGTGCGCTTGGTGTCATTATCCTGTTGAAAAATTGAGTCGTCTCTTATATCCAAATTTTGGACAGATAATTTAAAATTTCTCTTTAAAATATTTAAATAGAGCTCATGATTCAGAATACCGTAAAAAAAATACCAAATTACCTAATTCTGAGGCCGCGATTTACACCCCCACACAAGAACACTTCCACCTCCATGGTTCATTGATCAAACTAGATTCTTGGGATTAAGTTTCAGAAAATACAAAATTGACAGCAAATTAATTGGGACAGTAAATTCAACATTTTTGATTCCGATGGGCATATAATAGCTTGTAAATGAAAAAATGAGGAGTTTAATCCCATGCATTTATGTGGATCAAGAACTCTTCCACTTCCAGCATGGAGGTGGAGATGTTCTTGCGTGGGGGTATAAATCAGTCTCAGAATTAGGTAATTTGGTATTTTTTTACGGTATTCTGAATCATGAGCTCTATTTAAATATTTTAAAGAGAAAAATTTTAAATTACACCCGTCCAAAAAAAAAAAAATTGGATATAGGAGACTTCATTTTTTAACAGGATAATAACGCCAAGCGCACTGCTCTCAATGTACACCGTTGATATCTCTATAACTGTCCCTAAATTCTGAAACACCTGCTCAATCATTTTATTTAGCCCAGTAGAACATATCTGGTGAGAATTTGGTTTAAAAAAAAAGAAAACATAACATATAAACACAGAATGTGAAGTACAACAATAATCATAGAAGAATGGTCGAAAATCGATGCAGAAAATACAAAAACTGTTTATATCTATAACACGACCAAAAGTTGTGTGGACACTAAAAGATATCCTACTAATCTAAATTAAGAAAGAAAAAAAATATTTAAAGTTATGTTGAAATTTTTTTCAGTGTACAAAGACCTTTGGCGTAATAGTAGCTTTTGATTATTAATTTTAAAAAATAGTTATCCTATTTTTAAGAAAATGATTATGTATTCCATTAAAACAAGTTGTGATATCATAAAAATTGGTTTTAATATATTAATTTTATTAGTCGCAAACATTAAATTTTATTAAAAATTTTAAGTGTATGAACACTTTTGTGGCCCACTGTATTAAACTGGTGGCCACCGTAAATGCCACACCCTGAAGGAAGCATGCAAATAACATGAAATTTACAACATGCATTAGCGAAGGTGAGAAATGCAAATGATTACAATTTCAGCGCAGACACATATCACGTGCGCCTGTGGCGCCACCTCAAAGAGCTATTTAAGGCTTGGACATTTCGACGATTTCAAGTTCGGCAATTCTGTTTTTCTTGTGGTTTTTTCAAAAAACCATCAGTTATGCCTCGTAGAAAACAGCGATCAGCTTTTGATCAAGTATCCGAGTTCGACAGAGGAAGGATAGTGGCCTACCGAGATTGTGGATTATCTTTCAGGAAATCGGTAGTCGTGTTGGATGAAACCAAACAACTGTAATGCGGATATGTGGCCGTAGGATGCAGGAGGGTACGACGGACCAACGTGGTCGATCCCATCCACCTTAATGCAACCACTTCACGTGAGGACAGGCAAATTGTGCGCATGGCGGTGACGGATCGCTCAGTCGCTCACGAACCATAGCACAGCACATTGATTCTGTAACGCATCATTCAGTGTCTGCGAGTACCATTCGACGCCGTTTACAGCATAGTGGTCTGTCCGCAAGACGTCCATTGCTTGGTCTACCCTTGACGCAGAACCCCAGACGTCTCCGCCGCTAATGGTGCGATGAAATAAGGATGTGGGAGGCAGAATGGAATGAAGTTGTCTTTACTGACGAGTCACGCATCTGTCTGCAACACCACGATGGTCGGATTCTCTGGAGACACCGTGGAGAGAGGATGCTGAACAACTGCGTTATGCACCGCTACACTGGTCCTGCACAGGGTATTATGGTATGGGCAGTATTGGATATCACTCTCGCACTCCTCTAGTACACATTGCCGGTACTTTAAACAGCTAGCGCTACATCTCCGAGGTGTTGGAACCAGTTGTCCTTCCTTACCTTCAGGACTTGGCCACAGCCCTATTTCAACAGGATAATGCGTGACCACACGTGGCACGCATTGTCCAAAGGTTCTTCGTCAATCACGAGTTTGAATTGCTTCCCTGGCCGTCTCGCTCTCCGGATCTTTCGCCGATAGAGAACATGTGGTCCATGGTTGATCAACGATTGACCCAGATTACACCCCCAGCTGCACACCAGATCAACTTTGGCAATGTGTGGTAGCTGCTTGGTCTGTTGTACCCTAAGAACACATCAAAGTCTGTTTGAATCCCAATGCCGAGGCGTGTGGCAGCGGTGATCTTCAACAATGGCGGCTACTCTGGCTACTGATTTGGAGGAACCACACTTCACAGAAGTCTATTTTAATCTTTTGATACTTGGTAAAATGCTACTCAAAATAAATTTTTGTTGTGTTTTCCCTTGTCTTTCTTGGTGTTGTTTTTTACGGTGGCCAGCAGTGTACATTTAGTAACATATGTTTTCAAAATTTTTTTTACAAAACGTTCGAATATGAAAATTATGAAATTATATCTGCAGTAGATTTCATATTCCGGTTTTAAATTTCTTTTTTATATTTTTTTTGTAACCACTGTTTGGAAATTTTTTTCACTTACTAAATACTTTTTTTGTGAAATGTTCAAAAGTGTGTGAGAAATTCTGTTTTTTGATGAATTAGCAATCTAAAGTTTAAAAAGCTATAGCTTAAATTTTAATTTTTTCATCGAATCTGTTGATATGTTATAAATTTTTCCATTTTCTTCATTATATTTTTTTTCCCCACAAATGTAAAAGGTTTCCAAAACATTGTACTAATAGTATGAAATTCTTTTTGAACTGGGGTAAAAAAAAGTATCGCAACCTACTAGATAAAAAAAAAAGTTTTAAAAATTTATTTTTATATTACAATAAAAATTTTAAAAGTTTTTTAAAACAAAGTTAAATTATGTAGAAATAAAATTTTTCATTTTAATGTATATCACACATCTTTTTGATAATTTGGTTTACGAATTTCTGAGCGTGAATCCATTTTTCATCCCTTGTAATATTTCTTTCCGAATTTTTTTTCTTTTGACTCGGGAACCCCAAGGTTTTGTGAAAAAAACATGAAGATCAATTTCTAGATAAATGACGAAGAAAAAAGAAACTGTTTAATTTTTTTTTGAATAAATGATTTTTGGGGAAAAATAGGGGGATTTAAAGTAATGGAAAATTAAATCCTTTTAATCTGCTGTATTAAAAGAACAAAAAGTAGATAAATTTTTCTTTTTTACGACAGAACAGGGGTTGGGAACCCTTTTCACAGTGCCAAAATTCCCCAGTGGCCTCTGCACTACCAACAAATGTGTCAATTTTTTAGAGGATGAAAGTTGATAAATTTGTAATGGACCCTTTTTTGACAAAATCTCCAGACTTATGGACAACTACGAAATTTGAAAAATCGGAAAAATAACTCTAAAGATAAATGTATAGCTATTTTGTAAATTATTGAATATCATTGCTGAAGAGATTTAATTGTTTAAACAGAGAAAATTGCATGTACTCTGCCCCCGCTTTTTGGGTTTTACTTATCTAACAAGTAAAAAGTAAAGTAAGAAAAAAAATTTCCTCATAAGAAAAATATTTCGAGCCCACATAGAAAATCAACAAAGAATTTCCAAATTTTTTTCTTGAAAATTTTTCTCT
>BMAV01009653.1:52705-88690 GCA_019973955.1 Trichonephila inaurata madagascariensis | reverse complement strand
TACGTCCTTACAATTCCGAATCTTGGCCATTACTGACGATTGTTCTGTCCGCTAGAGGGCGCGACAGACTTTCTACGTTTTAATAGGGACGAGTCTAAACAACGAGGGGGGGGGGCCCAAAAAAAAGTTCTTCGAAAGTTGTTTTGATTGAGCAACTTCAGTAAATCTCGAAGAAGAATACGAACCTCATTCGAGCTTGTTTTGAGTTCGATCGAAGAAGAAGTGTTGCCGATAAAGTATGCGAAATTTGGTGATCGTATAGGACGCAACCAACAATTTGTAATGCAGGAGTAAACAATTGACTGACGGCACCAGCCTCTTTGCATCCCTACATTGGTGGCAAGCAAATTGTCCGCATGGCAGAGATGGATAGTAATGCCACCTCAAGAACCATATCAAAACGAATATGGTCCGTTGCACAGCAACCGGTGCCCATCGTTCGCTGCACGGTGGAATATCCACAAGGAGTCAATTGCAGCAATTAATTTACCTCTTTGTGTCAGCAACGCTACATTGAACACTAAACAAGGAGACCAAATAACAAGGTGTTGTCTTCATGGACGAATTACGATTCTATCACGCGATGGTATTAAGTATTCAAGATTTCTTTGATCACCGGTTTGCATTTCTGCCTTGGTAAACAACTGGACTACCACCCATTTCTACAGTAGATTATTGTGTGGAAGTAGGATTGGTTGCTGAACCCCAGCAAGATATCCAAGGTCTCCTTTATTCTATACCGAAACATATAACTGTGATGGCAAAGCTCAAGACTAATTTCATCGTCTTCTTCTTGCAGAAGGTAGTATTGAATTAAAATGAATACCAACCAAATTAAGTTAAACCAGAAACGAATTTTTTTAACAAAAGAGACGTTTCAATCACACACACACACACATTTTACTTGACAAAATATACTGACTCTTCCACAAACTTTTTATTTTTTCAGTCCTGGATTATAAATTTCACAGAATTTGTAAACTTGTTTTATACATATATCGGATTATTTTCTTCTGAAAAACATATTAAACTTTGTTTCATAATTTGCATTTTATATTTCCATAAATTTAAGTTTTAATGTATAGTTTAAATATAGATTTCTAGACTATTTTGAATTTTATTCAAGTAGTAATAAAAAGAGACATATCAGCAGTTTCGGGGGGGAATTCAACAACAAACAACCTTCCTCCTCAAAATAACCCCTTGAAAATAAACATTTTCACATATTTAAGACATATCAACAGAATTTCATAGCATAAGACCTTCAGTAACCTCATTGTTACACGATAGTTTTTTGTTAAGAAAGCGACATACAACTTATATGATTTTTTCGAATTACCAATGATGTGCAAAAACGCTTAAAACTATATATATATATATATTTTAACACAAAATAATTATAAAATTATAAAAACATCTGGGTATAGTTTTGCGCTAGAGTTAAATTACAACTTAAATTTTCTCTTTTGAAACACATGTCTTTAGTCTTAGACATTTATACTTTAGTTGAAACACTGTTGTCAATATGTCTCTTAAATCGTATAATAATCACTATAAACGGCTCTCCTCTATTAAGCACTTGTAACAGCGGTTCAACGAACTTCCTGAGATCATACATACACGTGCCGAGTGGATTTAAAAAAAATACTCCTCGCGAACCTTTCGAGATCTGTCTGTAACAGGATTTCAGTTTAAATTGAGCCTAAAAAGCAGTCAAGGTCAAAAACACGGAAAGAGGAATTAGATAGAGTCAAGGGGGCAATATCTGGTGAAGATCGCACACAAATAAAAGGAGCACCTCGAAATATGTCGAGGGCTCTAAGGTCCTTGAAATAGTACAATGTTGAAAAGGGGAAGTTTTTTTGCTCTTTTAATACTTCGCTGGTGGTCCTTTACACAAGCGTTGTTAGGATTCCTTTACAGAATGGTTTGGATGACGGGTTGTTACGCTTGTTACAATTTGTCCATTTTCTAGAAAAGAATTAAATTCCACTTGTTCCCCAATAAATTTTCCGTTTGTGTACGAAGTTTTTCATTTGTAAGTGAAAAACGTTGCAGTTACAGTACGAGTTGTATTTGAACACGAAATGGAAGCTTGGAGAATTAAGTTTTCCTTCTTTTCATTTAAACAATGCTCAAAATAACCAAATTAGACAGATCTTAAGTAGATTTAAAAACAGAAAATGTTAACCTGTGCTTTTATTTTATTTTCATACGGTGCACTTAAGTCAATAGTCAAAATAATGCTATACTTTTAGACTATCACAATTTATGCAAGACGCTTGCATAAATTATGAAAATCAATAAAATAATACAACACTCTTTTTAGCTGACAGAAATATCAAAATTCTAAGATGAAGGCCTCAGTGGCATAAGAAGCTGAAAACTGTTTTGCGGGTTTAATACCAGTTTTGATGGCAAAATACAAGAGATTGTAATATATAGATATTCTGAACACAATATTAATTATGAAAAAACAACAACTCATATCTAAAGATCATTTGAAAATACATAGATCACAGCTCAAATTAAAGAACTTACAAGCAAGTTATATCCAGATTCAGTAACATATAAACAGGGCTTCGAACTGCAACTGAACCGAAAACCAGAAAAAACCGTTATTTCGGTCGGAACGAAAACCGGAACTGAACAACAACAAAAAAATATCGATTTATTTTAGTTCGATATATCTTCAGTCATTTTGTTACTGTAACCAATTAATCAATATTTTCTAATTTAGCGTCAACTATACAATTATCCTCATTACATGGCAAAATTACATTTTCGTTTATGAAAAAATTATATTTTCAGTACAAATAAGAATATACTTAAAATAAAATTTTGTTCATTTGGAGCTGAACCGAAAACCGTTATTTTTGGTGGAACTAAAAGAATTACGGTTCGAACACATTCAAAGCTAGTAATCAAAAAGGCCTAATTGTAACAAATTTCTTCATGCTTAAAGTATAACAATAAATTAATGTTAATTAAAAGTTACAAATATATGTTTAATATTAAAAATTCATTTGAAGATATTTTAATAGTAATAATTTTAATCTGTCTATCCACTTAAGCATTTATAAACTGATTATCCTATTTAATTAATGAGAAGATACAGAAATAATAAACAAAATTAAATAAACAGGGAATGTTATTTCCTTTCTTTTTTTTTTATAGTCGACTCAACTATTAGAATACACGAATCACTATTATTAGAATATACGAGTCAACTATGAGAATATGTGTTATTGATGTTCCCTTGGTAATATTAACAATAATTTTTTATTTCATCAATATATAAAAAAAAGAAAAATATACGAAAAAAAGTATTTTTATTTAGAAAAGAAATGTAATAATGCTATTTTGAAATTTTTTGTTGTTGTGAAACCTGTTGTTTTGTGTGTATTTCTCTTCTGTTTTAAAAATTAACAGATGTTTATATTTATTGTAGTAACAATACTTCAGTCAAGAGGTTTAGATGTACATTTAATTTGGTTTTTACTTGTTATTATAAAAGCTATCATTTATGATTTGCAGTACTTGTGTGCTGCAGTATTGAGGCAGTTTAAAAATTTTTAAATCGTTACTTTAAAATTTACCATAAATAATTTAGGTACGTTTTGGTTTCGCTGGGGCGCAAATCTCGCCAAGTAGACGTTATAGGCTACAGCACACAATATACACATAAAAAAAAATGCAAAACGTTAGTTCGCATTGGTTTTTCATATATTTTTGATACATTATGAAAAAGATGTTACAGATAAGTTAAAGACCGCGACTTGTTTTGAAAATGTGGTGGCAAAAGGTTACCAGCGGAAATATACCGTTTGGCGTCGGTTGTATTATTTTTGGCGACTTGAGTGAGAGAGAGAGAGAGAGAGAGACAGGTATTATTATACAGGTATGTCACTTTTAATTTTAATATTTAATGTTATCTCTGTTTTTGATGTGCGAAAACGAGATCCTAATTCTTCACTGTCAATTTAAAATACCGTGAAATCCGGCGTATAGCGCGCACCGGCGTATAACGCGCACCCATACTTTCAAGCAGCATTTTTTAATTTTTAGGTATATTCGCCGTATAACGCGCACCCCCATTTTTACGAAAGAACGAGAAATATGCGTGTACAATGCTGGTATGTTTTTAAACCATTTATTCGAGGAAATATCCCAGAATTTTGAAAAATAGTATGTTTTTAGAATTAGAATCCATTACTTTCATTAGGTATGTCATTTCTTTCAAATAAAAAGTAGTCCGATCAATGTAGAAGTCTAATTTTACTTACGCTTTCTTCTTTTTTTTTTATTTTTGAAACTATCATTTCTTTATACCCGGCGTATAACGCGCACCCCTAAATTTCAACCTCATTTTTTGTTAAAAGTGCGCGTTATACGCCGGATTTTACGGTACATGTACATCAAGCTTAAAATTTATTTTCATCAAAGATACGTAATGAATTTCTGAATAGGCGACACAAAGGAATATTTATCTCCATACTTACGTATTGTTAAAACAGGAAACCAATTTACAATCTCTCAAACATTTTACGCACAATGCAGCTGAGCATAATTGGAAAAAGCATTTTTCAAATTAAAAAAAAAATCTACAGAAAAAAATAAAGTAGCAAAAATATGCATGTGAAAAAGAATAATAATAAAAAAATGTTAGGACCAATTTTCTTTTCACGGCTTCTAATTTATAGATCCTTTTTAAAAAAAGCAAAATACTTTTAAAATCGACTGAAGCCCTCGACAAAACAAATTAGAACGAGAGAAAAAATAGAACAAAACAAAGATATTAATGGAATAAATTTTCACCAACCATCTCCTAATTTCTTCGACCCCCTCTCATTTTTAAAGCTAAGATAATTTGTTAATAATTCATACACAACTCTCTTAGGTTACGTTTAAAATTTTTCTTCTTCTAAAGAAAAAAAAAAAAAAAGAAAGAGGAAAAATTAATAAATTTCTCGAAAAAAAGTAATAAATAACATTAAACGCGTTGCAAAAATCAGAGTGTTTAATTGTGATAGATGCGAAAGCAGGTGGGAAAAAAAAGCTAAATACGATACAACTTTTAATAACAAAGATAATGAACAAACACAGCATAAAACATCATTTTTAATGAAGAAAGTAACGATAAGCATTTCTCCAGTGACAAGATGAAAGAAATGGGTGATAATTCAAAAGATATAAAAGATGGAATTTGTGCACTTCTTTTTTTATTGTGTGTGTGTTTTTTTTCTTTTTTGGGGGGCGAAAAACATAAATCAATCTAGAAGTGAGAGAAATTTAATCCCGAACAATCTTCTTTTCGCGTCCCGTCTTGAATAAGGAGGGAAAGTTTTTATCTTTTAAAAAGGGGAAAAGAGAAATTGAATACAGTGTTAATATTTTATGAGGGGAAAAAGAGGTATTAATTTAGAAGTTAAATTGTTTTGCAATCGTTTGGTCTCGATTAAATAATTCATGCTGCTGAAGCAATAATTACCAAAGAATTAAAGATCGTTTGGCAGGAAATTTGTGGAACTAATACGATTTATGTGAAAATGTCTTTTTATGATGGATATGAATACTATATATGGAAGGTTGACTTATTTAAAAAAAAATAATTGCTTAATGGGAGTATAAAATATTCAAAATATCCTTACAATAATAGCAAGTCCAATCATAAAAAATAAATCGCTTTGTGACACGATACAGAAAATATCGCTAGTTTGTTATTTCTCTCTAGATAAAGGCTTTATGATGCTGTAATAAATTTATTTATACATAAGGTATAGCTAGTAAAAATGTATCGTAAAAAGTTGAATTTATCTGAAGGAATGCCAAGAATGATTTACCTAGGCCCCCCACACCTCCCAGTGCTTTCTCAAAAAATCCTCTTACGTCATAGATCGTAATGTTATAGATTTCTCCAGAAATTTCCAGAAGCATCCATGTGGTCACCAAAAATGATGTCAACTTGGCTGTATTGCCAATTTTTTTCCAACATGCCATCAGATTGAGATTTTTTTTTGTTAATCATTGGAGACAATGTTGCTTCTTATGTAGGAACACATGAGAGACAAATTTCCCGAAGTCTGCATTGAAATGAATACTTTGTACATAATTAGGGATTTATTGGTAATTATTGCTGCTTATCTTTTTTGTATTGCAAATATTTAAATTTTGCCTTTTTTTGTATTGAATTCAGTATTAAATTCTCTTTAAAATTATACATACGACTTTATATTTTGTGAAACGTAACCTTTCCAATACGCATACAAGCTCAAAAAACATAAAAAATTCCAAAAGTGTCCACAATTTTGGCCACCACTTAAGTCTTATATGAATTACTTAATATCACATGGAATACTAAAAATTAAATAACATGAAATATCTAATAAAAAAAATCTAAAATTATTTAATAAAATACTTAAGAATTAATTAATAAGTAACTGAAAAATTAGCTTATAAATAAATATAAAAATTAGTTTTAAGTAACGAATGTTAAGAGATAGTAGGGAAAGGAATCTCATAGTTATAATTCTCTCAATCACATATTAACATAAACGAAACATTTTATCACGTAAAATAAATATTGAAATCGTAAAATATATACTAAAAATATTAAAATCGTACCCAATATATTCTTCCTTTATTATTACAAAGATTTCTTTTAAAACAATCTTCTTCACAGTGGCATATGATATTTCGATTTTAGCGACTTCGAACTCAATCTCATAAAAACAAAACCTAGAAGAAATAATTAAAATTTACAATTTTTTCCAATTTTTATAGTAGCATACATCTCATCCTCCATCTGAATCATAAAAAAAAAGTTTTCTGCACAATAACTTCAAGGAGGAAATAAGTTTTCTCATTCGAGAACAAAACTCTTCTAACAAAAATCTTACGACATTTTATGTTCACGCATTGTGTCAACAGATGGCGCTATGAGCATATTTCGAGATTAATTCAAATCACCGGAAGTACTCTTCAAAGGAAAGAAAAAAAAAAAAAAAAGTAATAATTAACTTTTAAAGATATTATACACTAATATTCGGAAAATAAGGGGAGTTTATTGAAACTGGGGGAAAAAAAAGTTCTAATTCAAATTATTTTTTAATACAAATAACACATTTTAAATTTATTAATGATTATTATACTATTTTCAACAACCATTTTATGATTTTTAAAAATAATTAATACATTTGTGTAATGCATTATAAATAAATTAGGGTCACAGCTTTTTTCTCTTTTCCATAAAATCAGAATTTAAAATAAATAATAAAGATAATCCAGCAAATATTTAGTATTTTAATAATTTTTAACGCTTAAAATTAATCGCAATATTTTAATCACAATTTTTAAATATTTTTATACATACGCAAATTTTATTTTAAATATTTTATTCCATTAGTTCCCTAAGTATGCTACGTTCAACTTTGTTTTAAAAAAATTCAGTTTAAGATCCATTGTTGCTTTTAAATTAATAAATAACCTCAGAATTTTAAAGAAGTTAAGTGAGTTTTAAATATAAATATAATAAACAGGCAATTTATCTCTTGATAAGATTACAGATGTATAACAATTCCTACTGATTTATTTTTCATTTTTCATAACAGTACGCCATTCTATTACCTTTCTTTTGAACTGTCTATACAAAATCTTATCAATTGACTAAAACAAATCAACCAATATTTTCAATAAAATCAAAATTATGTTTTGAGTTTTTAATAAACTAACAGAGACTAGAGGTATTAAATTTAAATAATATTTTCATACGTTCATATTATTTCGGCGTTATGCTCAAATAATTATTTTTTGATTCTAAATCGAATGGTTCGTCACAGGATTAGTTGAGTCTCTTTTTTTTTCAAAATTTGATACCGCATTATTTATGCTTATTCTTAAGACATAATCTAATTTTGTTGAATCGGGCCCACGGTATTATAAAACAAAGAGGTACCAGACAAAATGCAGTCCTCACATCTCATGGTTCCATAAGACCAATTGCAAATAATCCAAAGCGAATACAGGCGTCTTTCGTATAACACAGTTAATTCGTATCGTGCTATATCGAAACCTTGTCAGACGAGACTTATTTTTTTATTTATTTATATATTATCATTCTTTTATTTATTTATTATATTAATTATGTATGTACATAATATAAATCAAGATAATATGTACCGTGTTGTATCGAAACCGCGTGATACGAAACTTTGAAATAATATAAACTAAGGTAATGTGTTGTACTGTGTTATATCGAAATCAAGTCTTAAGGTATAAAATTTCATGATAGCTGAAGTTTCGTTCGAATAAAACGTACAAATAAAAAAGTAAGTTAACTTCCATGTTTTTAATAAAAAACAAAAATATGAAACAAAAAAATAAAAAATACAACAATTTTTTTTACAGCTATACAGAAATTTATAATACAATTTCATAGCTAACATTACCATCTGTAAGATAAATAAATAATAATAATACATTTTCAACACATACTGTCACATAAAAAATCAGCGATTTTCTGCAGCAATAAAGTTTGGAATACCCCTTATTGAACGAAAAATGATATTCAATTTTTTTATAATCGTGTTATATCCAAACCGTGTAATATTAAATTAAAGTTTTGTGCCGTGTAATATCCAGGGACGTCTTGAGGTATGGGCCAACAGGCCCAAAGCCTCGGCCGCAGCAGGGGCCTTGTCTCTTTTTCAACTCTTCCTTAATAAGATCATAATTCGAATAACTTCAACGGTCAAATGTTATTTCAGGTTGTATTCTCCGAAAAACTGGGAATTTCGGACTGGGAATTAATATCAACTGACTATATGTGATGACCATCGACCACGCACAAACCTAGGCCTACCACCATACACTATCATTACTCACTCATTCAGTCAAAAAACGGCAATCGGTCGAGACGGTTTATGCGATTGTCAGTTATGCACATTTATTTGTTTCGGGTAACTGTTCGTACGAGTATTTGACAACGTATGCTATGTACTGTCCATTTTTAAGGGTTATAGGTGGGGCCTAACATTTGTGTTGGAGCCTGTGGCTTAACATACACTCCTACATCGCGGGGGTGCCCAGGGTTCAAGGGGGCCCAAAGCCTGCCGCTAAGTACAGTCCCTTTGAAAAATCCAGCCTAGGGGCCCAAACGTTCTCCATTACGCCACTGGTAGGAGTCCAGGGTGTACTTTTGAGTAAGGACCCGGGCCCCAAGAGGTCTTAAGATGTCCCAGGTAATATCGAATCCGTGTTATAATCATCTAAATTTTTATACTGTGTAATATCGATTCCATGTTTTACAAGTACATCTTATACGAGTAGTATAAGGTCTATATAAGGTTTGTATATATGTCGCCGGAAAACGATGGAATTAGGAGAATTTCATGAAATCTCTAAGGGAGATGATCAATTGATGGGAGATGTTAAAATAACGTATTTCTTCAAGGTTATTTCCCTGATAAAAGTAAGGGATTTGAACAAATCCTTGACATGTTTCAGTGAAATGATGAAATAATATTGTCAAGAGTTTAAAAGTGTTTATTTAACAAATATGGTGCATTATTAAACGTAGAAGTAATACAACAATAATCAATGAAATACAAATCATTTATTCGAAACTAATTAACTTTTTTTTTATGAGTAACATCTTTTCTCTCGGTTGCTTACACACTAAAATATAAATACCTATGTCAATCCTATGGTGACATTTTTTTAAAGATATAGGGTTGATATTTAGGGGATCGATAGTACTACCTGTATGATTAGGAAGTATAAGGACTCGACCCCTCTGGACAACATTTTGCCAATGCAAATCCTGACTAGTTCATTTCATCATTTCACTGAAACAGTTCAGGGTTTGATAAAATCACTTACTTTCATCATGGAAATGACTTTGTAGAGACGTTATTTTAACATCTCCCGTCAATTGATCCTATCCCTTAGGGATTTCATGAAATTCCTAATTTCGTCATTTTCCTGCGACATTTAGGACTAGAACAGTTTAAACTTAAAAAATCAAATTTACACACAAACATTGTATATTACTATTTTTGTTTTATACTGTATATGTTTGTCCACTTCGCGAGATAATTTTCACAACCCTGAAAAATTATTAAAAGTAATCTTACCATAATTAGGGGCAGGCCAGGTATAGTGGAGATCTTACAGATACCAATATTGCTCAAGTAAATCAATACACGTATTAAAAAATTTCAAAGCGAATTCTTTCAAAAGTAAAAACTCGGTCTATACTTTCGAGTCATTTTAATTAATCTAAATGAAACCCAATGGTTACAATTACACAATGTAAATTTCTTTTATTTTTTTCCAAGTTTACCAGGACAACAAAAAAGGAAGAGGGAAAAAAAAAGCACTAAATAAATTATGTCTTCTACCGGAAGAGAAAAAGTAGAACACAAAGGAATCTAAGCCCTCATAATCTCACGGAAAAGTAATTAATTTAAAAACTAAGAAGGTTGGTACGAAATTCAGTGCAATTATTTCCGAGAAATTCAATTTGAATTTGCATAATTGAAGAAAGAGCAAGTTCAGGGTTTAATGAAAAACTCCCAATGGAGCTTTGAGGGAGTGAGAGTTAATAATTAATTAAAAAATTTTTAGGGAAAAAAAAATGGAACAAAAATCCAATAAAACGATCTACGAGAAATTAAGTTTCTTTTTTCAAAAAATATTTTTGTGCTCTCACCTAATGCATAAGGTTAAATGAGTTCCATGATAAAAAAAAAAATCTTTAAAAGAATTCATAATCCATTCTGAGATACAGAATGTCCTGTATAAAATTAATTTATGAAGAAGTAGTAGTAATACGATATGTATTACATAAGTTTTCTATGACATCACTTTTATTATTTTGCGGAAAAAGAAATTTTTTATGCGAAAAAACATGTTTTAAATTATGTGACATTTATCTTATTGCATTTTTAGTATAAAGCCGTTTACTTGAAAATTAAACGATGTGAATATTTAAGAATATCGTGAAATATGACATGTTGGTTTGCTTGTAACAATTTGCTTAAATTTTCTTTCTCGAGGGATTTTAATTCATAATAATCTTAACAGTGGCGTAACGGAGAATATTAGGGCCTACCAGCAAAGTCATGTTTGGGGCCCCAAGCTGTATCTTAGGGCAGTAATCCGCAACCTTTTTATCGCTGCGGACCGGTCAACGTTTGATAATTTTACCGCGGCCCGCTGAGGGTGGGACACGTTGATTGTTTATATTTTAGATTGTTTTGGTTTAACAATTTTAATTTAGTTACATTTATAAATATGCCTTCAGAATAAAATATAGTTTCACCAAAGATGAATAAAAGTGATTTATATATAACGTGGAATATAAAGCGATTTCCGTGGAAAGCTGCTCAAATCCGAGAGAAATGCACCACTTTGAACAAAATGGCAATAGTTTAATGTTCTTTAGGCGGCCCGGCACCATTTGATCCACGGACCGGGGGTTGCGGATCACTGTGGAACTTACTATTATCTCACTAGGTATCAGTCAGGTTTTGGGACCCCTAGTATCCAGTCCTACTAATAACTACGAGACTAACTTAAGATGAAAATGGTTTTTTCCCCTGCATTTTTAATTGTTTGATAATGATCCCTTATTTATTATTAAGTTATAATAAATATTGTAGACCCTTTTCTTAGCTCACCACACCTACGTCATTGGGTGGACCACAACACATTGAACAAATTAGAAGTAGCTTGTACCCGGGAAAAGTCTGCCCATCCCTGTTTTCTATAGTTTAAAGATTAGAAAAAATAATTACAAAACTTAATATTGCCGCAAAGGGGTTGGATTTTCGGAAAAAGAAATTTCGGTTAGGTGAGATTATAAAATCAAAATAAAATTATTTTTCTTAAAAAAAAAAACCCGATGAAAGTTGCTAAATGAGTGCTTAGTGAATGATACAAAATACGCTGCAACATTTCATAACCCCAGGTCTCGCTTTCCGCACAGCCGAATCAATAAAAGAAGCTGCTAAATGTACTTGATATGTCTTCCCCCCTGTATTAGTAAGTTTTCTTTCATTGCAATAAATGTCAAAAGGTAGTAAATGCCAGTTTCACTAACAAAAACTACTTTAACTTTTACAGGTAAAAAAAGCTGAAAATACCTAAACTTTATTCCCCTTGTATCAGTAATTAACATAAAAATTAATTCTTCATTTCATTTTTTACTCCTTCCTCTATATACCATAGAACATCTGTTTCGCATAGGCTGGTTTTAAAATACTGAAAAGAAAAAAATTCAATTTACCCTAATATGTAGTATATGTCTCAGAAATTCTTTTAAGACACCAAAGTCTAAATTTGATTTTATTAGATTAAAATTTAATCAGTAATTTTTCATTTAAAATCTAAGAAGACCAAAAAATTCTGGAAACATTCATTTGAGAAAAAAAAAATGTAATGTATTGTACTACGAAATTTAAATGCACATATTACGATAAAAACCAACAACAGACATTAGAAAGCGCTAATTTCAATTGAAGAGAGCAATTGAGATAAAACATATTTCACTACAAATTGAATTAAAAATGAAATTGCACTCAACTCAACATTAGTGATACGAGTTCCTCGAAACCCAAATTAGTCTTGCCGCTCGTTGAAAGTAAATACTTAAACGAAATGTCGTTTCCTAATATGCTCCTTGACCACAAGAGACCAGAAAGAAAGAAAAAAAAGAGTTAGTATTCGATCTACTTAAGGTATGCCACAAGGGACTTATTTCTTACTTAACTCCAGATAACTCCTTTAAGTTGTCCGAACGCACTTTCCAAATTAAGTTATCTTTCTCATATATTCCCCCTCCGTTTTAAAAACTCACAGTGTACTCGGATATATATATATATAGATATATTTTTTCCTCATTCTAACATAGGAGATGGCAGGGCAGCCATATATATTATAAAATAGATTGCAGAGAATTGGAGCCTCAATTGACTACGCCAGCTCTTCTCTTGGAAAAGAATGGCTTCCCGAAGGAATATCTTGTCATCAATCTCTCCGGCTGTCGGCTTTTTCAAGAGAAGAGCAAATAATAAAATAAAAAAAGCATAAATAAAGGAATATTTCTCACAATTGCACTTTCTCATACTGTACCATCGTGGTTGAGGCTGATGAGGGCTTGGAAACAGCCCCGGCGCTGTTACCTTTTCCCCACAATTTAAAAAAATGAGCCAGTGATCCGAAAATTCGCATTTAGGAGCTAATTAACACGGTAAACGTAAGCCCTCGTTTGAGTTTTAAGGGGTTTTTGGAACGATCTAATAGTCGCAAGCGGAGTTGTGCGATGGATGGGTACTTTTTCCCTAAACATGGGGGAAAAGGATGATCAATCATTTTGTTGTTGTGTTTTTTATTTTATTTTATTTCTTTTATCTTCCTTTTCAATGAGTTGTTCTCTTTCAGAAAATTTTTCTCCGCCATTCCAGTGTTTGGCGAGGATTTGAAGGATGGAGTGAAACGAAATTCGAGTTTTTCTGGCACAGATTGAAGAAAAGAAGTTGGATAAAAAGACATAGGACAGAGAAAATCGCCAACACGTATCAGGGAAAAAAAATTCCTTTTTTTTTGTTGCGTTTGCTGGATTTTATGTTATCTTTTACATTTTCTTGGCAATGTCTGTCAAAAGTGATTTCGAATATATTTAATTTTGACTACAGTGAGATTTTGTTGGAGAATCTAAAATACTAAAGAAATTTAGAACAAGGTTTGAGCAAATAATGCAAGAAACAATTTCACATCTTTCACAAATCAAGAGGATCAATTATATCTGGAAAGTATCCTCACATAAACGTGTTGGAATTATTAAGGTTCAGATATGTAACGTGGAAAGACATATTTAAAGATTTTGCAATGTAATTTAATTTATATATAATCCTATTAACATATTTGTAGTTCAGTAGTGAATTTTTGTAATGTGGTAATAATTATGATATTGTAAGTCACGACTTGTCCATTGTTAGATTGTTATTTCATTCATGACTAAATTTATGTGCTATTTCCGCGAAATAAATTATTAAAATAAAGAGAAAAACATTATTGCTTATCGAGATTTTAGAAAACAAGTTTCTAAATTGTAACCATGTCAAGGGGGAATAATAAAGTTTAAAGCGAATCAAAAGTTTTTATTACACGCTTACATGTACATTACTTATATATAAATACATACAAGATTAAATATAAGAAAACCTATTTTTCTCAGAAGGCGCGCGTACCCAGACATTTCTTAATAAACTCTATTTGAGAGACTGAAACGATTTTAATATTAAAGATAAAAATATCATCGATATTCCTGAAACTTAAAAAGATGGATGCTACAGTATTATAAACAATGCTGATCGATGACCTACTTTTGATTTACTTAAAAGTGGGATTTAGCCAGTTTTAAGGTTTGCCAACCTTCGACATTTCTGCTTACAATGCTGAGCGGCATATATAAAAAAAAAATAAAGAATGCAAGTTCTAAATCTATCTATAAACATATATACTGTCTTGTTATACTTTTATTTATCGTTCATCTTTGAAACAAATCAAATTAGTACATGATTATATATCAGTATATATAATCACAAAAACAAAGACCTTTAAATGTTTACAATTTCGATCAAGGATGTTTTAGTTTACATTTTCAAGTGTTTGTCCCATGATCATCAAATCTTCTTATGTGCAATGCTGGTTTATCCACTGGGTACCCAGGGGCTTGGATAAGCTGAACTTAACGAGCTTTTCTGGTTATAAGTTTCAATCCTTCGGTGCCAAGAGGGCCTGTTGATCTTCAGCGCCCAGGGCCCGAAATGAGCTTAAGTCGGCATTGCTTATGTATGTTTGTATATTATAATAATAAATAATTATAATCCTTTAAGAGACGAATATATATGTATGTATGAAATAATTCTCTTTAATTTCATCTAAACAACTTTTTTAATTTGTAATGGTCCTGGCCTTCAGGACTCTCACGTAAATAATTAATTATTGTCTTCCCGCCTGACAGGAATTATCATAACTGTATCTCTCGGAAATCCTCTCTTTTGTCTACGTCACAATGTAATACGCATGTGTATTAATTGTGTCGTCCATCTTTGTTTGTGTATGTGTTGTTCCAGTGTCTAAATGTTAAATTAAGTGGATTATCTGTCAACACGACTGTCTCGTCAATATTAAATCAACCATCTAAAATATGATCATCGTTACAGTAATCATTACCAATGGCCACGATTATGTCATATCTATATTTCTTTAGTCCACCCATATTGTGTTTTTAATCACTATGTCCGAGATTTTTAAGACACGTTTGGTGGTGTTAACTCCCAAGGAAGATGTACCACACCTAACCCCTCACGACACACGCAAGCGATTAAAAATAAATACGATGTGAATCCACTCATCTCTGACATGCAAATCTCCCAACCACGTAAAAGAAAGGTCGAATAGGGGATGGGTGCGGGGGTTGAGGAATAAAATAACGTGCACAGCTATTTTCACACGTCCTTAAATGTTATCGCCTTCTCCTGTGGGCTAGAATCGTCTGTGATTTCGAACGTGCCGTGGGGTGGAGAAAGAGGGAACAGCAAAAACAGACGAAAATTATTCCCTAGGGGCAGGATAGAATATGAAGTGTCACGTTCTGAATTTCCCTTAATCCCGTTTCCTGATGCTCCAGGGAAAAGAGGATCGATTTCCCGGAAAAGCCCCGGAAAAAAAGAAAGAAAAGTCGGGAATAAATCACGTCCGAAATTTTCTTCCCTCCTTTTATTTTCACCCACCCAGGGAAAGGATTGCTGCTGACCCCTCGCTGCACCCCCTGCCTTAATCATTTCTTTCATAGGTATGAACAGGGGGCGGGGAAAGCAGGTGAATAGTAAGCAAGCACTTAGGTTGATTACCCTGTTTTCCGGGATGCCAATCTATTATATAAGGGCTACGAAGGGTGGGTGGAAGGATAGTTTGTTGGGAGTG
This sequence comes from Trichonephila inaurata madagascariensis, assembly GCA_019973955.1. NCBI lineage: Eukaryota > Metazoa > Arthropoda > Arachnida > Araneae > Nephilidae > Trichonephila > Trichonephila inaurata. The sequence goes on along the minus strand of BMAV01009653.1, from coordinate 72,697 downwards.
TATATATGGAGAAAACTGACAATGGGAACTAACTGCAGAAATGGAGAACCGAATACGTGAGGAAATTATTTTTCCGGAGAAGAAGAGAAAATATTCAGATTAGGTTCACGATTCATTCGGAAGAAATACTAATACACTTGTTTTCTAAGTTACAGTATTCAAATATCTTCCTTCTATAAAGGATTGTTGGGTTTTATTGGTTATGTGAAGGGAGAGTCAGCTTGATGTCCCGGAAATGTTATAATACTGTTTCTCTAAAAGATAAAGCTACCAAGTACAGACAAATTGATATAGGGAAAATGGCTAGATGCACAACATTTGGACAACTTGGATTTCTGTAAATTTACGATGTCTAGACTGCGAAATATGCTTTGTCTAGATTTCTCAGCATATTTTTCTAACGTGAAATGTATCATACTTACAAGTGAGAACAAAACAGAGTGAGTGTGTTTTCTAATATCCCAAAAAGAAAGCCAACAGATTTGAAAATCAGAATCACGCCATTAGTATTCATGTTCTTTAAAATATATGACTTTTTTATTTTTAAAAGACAAAACTTATTAGAAACAAATAAAGAGAAATATCAGTTTGAAAATTTTAAATTGTATTAACATGTTAATTTATACTTTGAATTCAACTTTAGATTAAAAATTCTAAATAGAATTACAATAATGATTTTTATTTGGATTTTTTCCTATGGCATGTAATTTCACCAAAATCCATTATTTTAGTAGGAAGTAATAAAAACTACTTTAAAGTAATATGATGACATATTCATCATATATATAAAGAAATAAAATACTGATGACAAATTGTAATACACTATACTGGACTATATGTGATTCTCTGTGAAAAAACCTTTTCCCACCTAATGGGGCTTTTGGTTTTCCACTTTGCCAATCTAAAATCTGCAGAATTCATTTAGATCTTCATTTTTTGGATTGGTTTCCATCTTACTGTGTGTTGGCACATTAGTAGATTCGTAATTTCCTTACTTCCCCATCATATAACCTTCAAACTCTTGGTTATCATGATTTGAGCGAAAATATCAAGCACATGAATTTTAGATTTATATAACAACATGGTCATTTACAACACTTCAGCGGAAAGCAAATTCAATAGTACTATATACAAGTTTTTACTTGTAGATAGGCGTATATCTAGCCCCTTGCCATGATGAATTTCATGGGCCAGAATCTGACGCAGTCGAGATCAGGTGGCATAAGAAACAACAAGTTTTTATTGCAGGAAGTAGTACCCATTTTTTTGCACTAAAAAATAGTAATATATATATAATTCCATTTATTTTTCATCCAAATTATTAAAAATAACTAAAAAAAGAGATTCTACTAAAGTTCTATTGCATATATTTTGTTTGTGGAACAGTCGTGTAAATGTTCGGTATTATCTTTTATGGAAAATTCAGCGAAGTTACGAGTTTACGACAGGTTCCAAAATGAGTCATTTCTCTCTCCTAAACTGATGTAGGTTGAATACAGGATTTGACTCTTACTACATAATGAATCAGTACTTTGTATTGGGATTTATTACATAACAGGAACCCCTATTCATAATATGTATAGGTATAGACAAGATTAAATAGTAAGAACACTGAATAGTACAGCAATAAGCCTCATTTAAAACAAGCTGCAAAATAATAGCAGATTTGTACAACTACAAAGAACACGCATTTTGTTCTTGAACTAATCCATTGGAAATGAGTTTATTTAAACGTTTTAAGACTCAAGAAAAATAATAATAAAGAAAATATATTTAAAAAAATCGCCAATCCCACGGCGTAATGGAGATTTACGACGCGAACACGTTTTGGCGTGCGTCTTTGGCCACTATCTTGGCTCCCAATCTCTATAATGTTCCTCAAAATGTCCTTTTTTTATCTCGTTAATTTCTTTTCAGCCACGTTGGCTTCGTTTTTAATGGACTTCTTGGAGTAAAACTCTTGAAATATTGCTAATCGGTGAGTCGTTTGTCTTTCAGTGAGGGCATCTTTGAGGTGCAAGTTGTAGCGTCGCCAAGAACTGAAGCAGGCGAACTGTCATTATTTTTTTTCTTTTTGTGGTCGCCAGACTTTTCGTATTACGCCCATGGCAGAGTGGAATGATGGGTTAATTATTTGTTCGGATTAGGATCGTGATAACAGAAAGGTTTTTTGAGCTTTTGGTAATCTGTTTCGATCTGGTTTTCTGTTAAAAGTCGGCATGTTTGCGATTTGATATCTTCTAAAGAAAACGATTTATGGTTTTGAAACATAGAATAACATGAGCTTTGAGATCATGACGTAGGATGTACAATTTTGGCTGTCATGGTGGGTATGAATTAAGAATTCTGTGTGGGCTTGGGATTAAAAGTCAAGAAGGAAACAAGGCTCTCAAATAAGGCATCGTTCAGCTGAGGGTTTTCTTTTGATCATATTGGTTAACGTTTAGAACAAAATATCAAGTTAAAAACTATGATAAATTACTAAACACACACACGCACAGATAGACATTCACATATATTTAATACACACAAACATTTGATGAAGCGTACTTGTCTAAAATATGAGTCAGTATTGAGTTGAAAAAATATTAGTATAATATTCTTGGCATGGAATGCAATTACAAAGTTCGTGCGGCAAATTTTGTTTTACAAAATCTTCAAAGAAAATTTGATTAATATTCTTTTTTCATTCTTAAGGTGACACAGTATGATTCCGTTGACAAAAACCGGTAAAAAAATCAAATCAATTTTTTAAGCTTAAATTATTGACATATTTTCTATAATCTCACAAAATTTGAAAGAGAGTTTTAAAAAAAACCCCCCAGAGTTATGATAAGCGTTCATTTTTATTCATATTTCAATGGTAAATAAAAACTTTTAACTTTATCTTAGAAAGAAAAATAACTAGTTAATCTCCAAATACTTTGAAATTTTTTCTAATTTTTGCTATTAATACATGTAATAAAAATTGATACGCATTTTTTTGAATCAAGGCAATACTTATTTTTTTAAAAAATAGTTGAATTTGAAATTTACGCATTTTTTGAGGAATTTTCAATAAGCAATCACAAAACAAAAGTATTTTACACTACAATATCAATAACTTAAGCAGAAAAACCTAGCAAGATACTTTATTTTACATTGTTTGAAGTACTTTCAAATTAAATTTCATGAATATATGTTAATTACTGTAGAAAGAATAGCCTTTTAAAATAATTTCATGAATTTTTAAATTTTTCTAGAAAAAAATTAAATAGTTCACTTTTTGTCGTATTATGAGCACAAAAACCATTTTACATAATACATATACATAGAGAAAGACCAAATAAATTGTGAAAACCACTAAATCAAAGATTTGTTACAAATTGTACCATGTTTCCTTAAGTTCACTTGATTCTTTAAAAAACTTTTTTCGTACAATACTAAAATTAATACCAGCATTAAAGCTAAATGAATGTAAATTACAAATAATTTTTAAATAAACTTCAACAGCAATAATTTACGACAAAACAATAAAGTTGTTCACAGATTTTTTCAACAACTCACAAATACATCAACACATATTTTAAGTCAACAGAAAAATTTGAACTAATAAAAAAAGATTTCGGGAAAATAAGAAATTTTCAGAATTATTAATTTTTTTTATGCATGGCAAAAAGTGGTTATAAATTCAAAATTCGAATTATATTACCATGTAAAGTTCTGTATTTATCTCAATCATAATTCATTTCAAATAGGTACATAAAATGCATACGATAGGAGACAATATGGTGTAGTTTAAAACAGATAATACATTCAGAAATATTGATAGATATGTTAAACCTAGTTTTTTATACTCCAACTATTCAAAATATCATGAAAATAACTCGGGAGGAACGATATCTGTAATAAATAAGCCTTGAAACGATTGTCCTGAAAAGATAGCTGCAAAACGGGAGCAAAAGGGTTTTCTAGCGGGAGAAAGAAAAAAAAAATCTGCATTGTCTGGTCCCAAAATTTAATGCTCTGTTTCACTGGCACTTAGGATAGATAAAACAGAAAGAAATGTTCTTCCATCTCGAAAATTTGCATGAAAAAAAAAGGAATTCTGACGTTGAGAGAGTTATTTGCAAGATCTTTTTGAATCGAGCTTTATAAATATTCTAATACAATATACAGTGACGAGCTAAAATTGAGTATTCTTTTCTTTTGGTTTAGATACTGCACTTTTGTACTATCAACTGATGATACAAATTTGGTATTTAATGGTAGAACGATGAAAAGAGGAATTGTAGTAACGAAAAAAAAAAAACAACCCACACATGTAGTTCAAATGATTTTAAAAATAAAATTTACAAATATGTAAAACAATTCTCCATATTCTTATTTTTGTGTTTTAATTGTTTAGTTGCATCGTTAAAAATCGTTTGTCATTATTTTTAATGATTATTTGAGAATAAAATTTGAATCTGTGGCTTTTTTTTGTGATGAAAAAACACGAAACGAATTTACTTTTACAAATGAAGTTTAATTTCAAGTTCTTATATAAAAATGTTTCTAAATTACAGTGAGTATTTATTTAATTTAAATGAATTATATATATATATATATGTATATATAATCGTTAAAAATCGCTTGTCACTATTTTTAATGAAAATTTGTGAATAAAATTTGACTCTCTGGATTTTTTTGGAGAGAAAGAAACAGGAAAAACTAATAAACATTTACAAGCGTTTAACTACCTAAAAAGGGTTCTAAGCATCAATAAGTACCGTAAAATTCGGCGTATAACGCGCACTTTGAACACAAAAAATAAGATCGAAATTTAAGGATGCGAGTTAAACGCCGGGTATAAAAGTGAGAGCTTTAAAAATAAAAATGAGGGTCATAGAAAAAAAAATTAAACTTCTACATAGATAAAAAAATACTGTTTATTTAAAAGAAATGACATTCCTTTAGAACTTCAAGGGTTGCAGATCTAGAAATATACTATTTTTTCAAAAGCCTAGGATAATACTTCAAATAAATAACTTTAAAACATAAGAATATTACGCACATATATTTTAAGTTTCTTCATAAAAAAAGAGGTGCGCGTTATACGACGAATATACCTAAAAATTAAAAATTTCATCTTAAAAGCATGGGCGCGCGTTATACGCCGGATTTTACGGTATTTATTTTAAAGAAATTGAAATCACCAGTGCTTGAAAAAATGCTATGGAAGTTATGTATTTCAATGAATTCATGATTTGATTGAAGTAAATTCTATTAAAGAACCATTGCATAAAATAATTTAATAAATAATCTATAACAAGTTCTATAAATAAGTATATACCAGAAAATAAGTTTATACAATATATTATTAAGTTATATAAGTTTATATACAAGAAAATGTCTTTTAAATAAAAAAAATTCAAATACAAATAAATATTGTTTCCTTTGATCTTCTTTTTGTCTATGTAAATAAGTTTATCTATCAATATATTGAGAAAATTAAATTTTGTTTGCCCCCAACACACAACAAATAAAAAAAATAATTAATAAACTTCGTGTGAGGGTGCTTTTTTCCTCTCTCAAATTCTCTATGTAAATTACCTTCGTAAAATAAATAATTTTCTAAACTTTTCTTTTCTAAAATAAATAATTCATCACTAATATAATTTAAATTACTTAGGAATATAAAAAACACTGCGTCTCTTGTATGAAATTATTAATAAAACAAAATAACTTTTTTTTCTTTTAATCAAAAATTTCCGGAAATTTTAGTATTTTTTACGGAAGTAAAATTTAACTATAGATTTTCGTTCCAAGCATTTAAATTAATAGCTCTAAGAAATCTTTCCTTAAGACATTGTGATTTTTAAGATATTTCTCAAAATTATTATTTCTGTATAAAATTCCACAGACATTCATTTCCAACCTTAAATGCTTAAAGTTAGAATTTTTAAATTAATTACAACTGCATGATCTACCTATTCTATGCCATCCCATCTCAAACCCCAATCAAGACGTACTAAAATAGCTTCCAGAAATCTTAACTATACATTTTTAATTAGTTAGATGAGAGAAAGTGTACTTGCACATTTTGCTGTAGCTCTTTGCAATAAAATTTTTTCGAGCATCGATGTCGAAACGTTTCAACTTTTAATTAACTAGAAATTTTGACTAAAAGTAGCTCTAGCTGGAGATCACATACATTCAATTTGGTATCCATAGCAACGCATCTCCACTTAATAATATGCTGAGAAGGGAAAAAAGTCTACCAGAGACGTAATTTATTACATATTTTAATTACATATCGATACAGTTGATATTTCATTAAGTAAAAATTTATCGTTGGATAACATCCAAAATTTATGTAAAGAAAATTTTGAGAGAAAGTTTATTTTTACAATAACAAGATCTTTCCAGAACCATTTTTTTCTTTCATCATTAAAAATGAATTATTTTGTATGGATAATATGCTTGTAAGTTAGAACGTTGAGGTTATTAGTGAATATCTTGTTTGCAAAATAACCAAATTTATTATCAAGTCACAGCACTTGGTTTGATATAAGATGACAATTGTCATAACGAAAAGGATGATAAATGCTTTTCATATATTCCATATTTGTTTTAGAAGTCTTAATTAAGAACACATATCAAATTCGGACGAATCTGCGTAACATGTTCGACACATTTTTAAAAATATTTTTCCTGTAACATAATTTGGAATGCTTTGCAAATTTGTGAATATTTCACAATTCAATTTTTATTTCAAAAACGCTGTTACCGGCTTAAATTTCATACTGCTTTTAAATGTTCAGTAGAATAATGAAATTGATGATTTTTTCCAGACGTATATCAGCAGGTTTTTAAGATTACGGAAGCATTTTTTAATAATGGAAGTTAATTTTATTTTGGCTTATTCCATTGAGCTCAAGTTCACTTCTCAACGTTGTTGATGAAAAGAGCTGAAGTGAAATGCATTTTCCACCTTAGCACTTGATGGCGTTTTGGGAAGCAGTTGAAAAAGAAATTGATGTTTTGAACTCCAAAATTTCTTAAGGAAAATTAAAGCCAAATACCACTGTAGCTGCTATATAAGGTGGAATCGAGCCAAAGCTGCGGCTAACGGCAGGCGTACATATAGCCCTATGTCGTGATGAATTTCGCGGGCCTTGTTCTGATGTTACTATCGATCAGGTGGCATAAGTAACAACAACAGAAATTCATTATGAAAGAGTAAGTAATCACGCAACTAAAGAGCTAATTCATAAAAGTTGAATTAACCCTTTTAAGACTAAGGGAAACATCCCCTTCCCCCACATTTTAAAATTGGTGGCTGTCGTATTTAACTATAACCGTATCTGCATTTTTTAAGCAAGATGTCAAAGTAGAACGTATGCACAATGCAATAACGTAAACGGGAAAGTCCAGGAAAAAAAAACCCTGTTGCCGCCTATGTTTTATTGTTTCGTGCAATAATGTATTACCTTGTTTTCTCACTTGTTTTACATTATTCAGAAAGTATAATTTGTCCAACAATAAAGTATATTCACTGGCATAGCTAGTCTTGAGTGGGGCCTTTTTTCGGGGGGGCGGCATATGCTGGGACCCCTGTAGCTAGAGGATCCCCATTGGACACGGCTGATATAGTAGCAATAACGCCCCTGAGTATATTTGAACATACGAAAACAAATGTGTGACTGATAAAACTACACATTATTATGTACTTTTCCGATGATTTATATTAATTTTACGTTTAAGCAAACTAAAAACACTTACATACTAATATTTAATCTCAGTAACTTTATGATCCTGCAAGGTGTTGAAGATTGATTAAGATTCTCCATATTATGAGACGTAAGTTTTATCTCTACGGGAGATTTTGGAATTTCTTGCCGCAATGATAATTCAATAGAATGCTTTATTACCTTCTCACATCTATATTACTTTATTTCCTTTCGAATGACTTTCATAGCATTCAAATAAGCGAACAGTCTAGAGTTTAAACGTATAATCTATTCTACATTCAATTCCAAGTTTTCATCATGATTAGTAGATGGTAATGCTAACAAAAACATTACGTTTAAACGTACAGAACAGAGATGGGGAACCCGCGGCCTTTAGGCCACATGCGGCCTCCATGAGTTTCTTGTGCGACCTTTATAAAAGCTAGCACTTCTCTTAATTGATATTTAACTATATAGATTACAACAGTTTGCAAATCAATGGAATTAAATAAAGAACAGCATGAATGCATGTATGTTTCAATGACTACTCGTGGGAATAGCCAATTGTACATTTCAAATGTTAGAACGGCACTTAGTGCAACATGGCAACACTACCACACGTTCTCATGTAGAGGGATAATTAAGGCTTCACGTTATGAAGTTTGATCCAAATATATATATATATATATATAATTACATAAATAAAAATACCAACAGTGAAATATAAAAAGTTTTAACAACATTTATGATTTTAATAAATTTATAGAAAAATAATAATCAATGATGAATGTTTAACAAGTTTTTACCCTTATGTGAATACAAACATATTTAAATTGTAACGTTTCATGTCAAATAATAAATAAATATGGATTTTTAATTTTTTTTGATAATATTTATATATAATACACAAAATTGCAAAATCTATACAAAAAATAATAATTTCATAAAAGTCGCATTTATTGGTATACCAACCAATGCTGCCTCCTTTAATATTACTTAATTTATATGCGGACTCTAATGGTAAAAAGGTTTCCCACCTCTGGTATAGAATATAGTTTTACTGTGTGATGAGATATGCGAACTTCAAATAACTTTTTATCCCCCACCCTCCAAAGACATGCGTTACAGCATGTATTATGTTTAATGAAATTCAGGTATACGAATGTATGACAGAACCCAATGACAAGATCGTTCCATATCATAGCGAATATAATCTTTTATAAGCCAACGCCCAAGCGCTTGCATAAGTAAATAAACAAGAAAAACAACACTGAGAGATAGGTAAGTTATTAAATTCACTTAGAGACTTCTCACACTCAACCAACCCATCATCTATTACCCCAGCAATACTTCTCCCGTAATTACAAAGGTAGCGCGATACGTCGACAGAAACGCACCATGCAAATAACGTCATTAATATTAGAAGCTTTGTTCCCCCGGACTGTGATGTCCGGGCGCCGCACAGTCCAGTAACTTGAATAAGATGGTTAATTTACGAGGGGAGAGGGAGGCTCACTTCAATTAATCTGACTCGTTAACCATTATTATATGTCCTGGGCTATCGGAATCATTTTCAGGGCAGTTGAACATGCTTTATAGATGAGATGATTCTTAATAATACATGCAACGCGTAGGTGGAAACAGGTTCAACCTGTCCCCTTCTTTTTTAGGTTGTTGGAGTGCTAAGGATCAAGTGTGATGTTTTATTAAAGAGTTCGTTTATAGTAAGCAATGCGGATTGTTAAATCTAATGCTCATGGTCATGACTTGTAATAATATTCACCAGGTAAGGATTTGGACATGGTTTCGAGGGGGATTGCGTGACTTAAAATTATACCTTTAATATATGGGTTACGTGGAGAGTTATGACGTAGATATATTGGATGGGATATGTTTCGTTTTGACTATAATGGAAAATTACTATCTACACAGCATAGTTGTTTAGAATTGGAACATTACTGGAAAAGGGGTAGGTAGATCCGTTTCTAGTTATTCCTGTTAAAGTACGAACAGTAATGGATGACATATCGCATTACGAAAACAGCATAGTAAGTTTGTTTCGTTCAAGATGCCGATTAGGAAATATACATTTTACCAATAATCAAAATAATAAATTTATTTTCATTCTAATAGATGTAATTTTTATTTATCTGTTAAATGTTATTTTGTAAAAATATGTTTAAAACTAATTTAATTTTTGATGTTCACCTTTAGAAATACTCTCTCTCTTGCTTTACAAGTTTTTCTAAAGTTTTATTTTATCCCAAGTCGACAGTCTAAATTTGAAAAAGTAAGGCATTCTATATTACGTTCTAGGATTTTACTTGTAGGAAACTTTGATAAATTGATAAGTTTGAATCCCCAGACAATGATAAACGAATGGTGGCAGCTGGAAGACAATCTAAAAGTAATCAGAAAAATATCTCAAAATGTCTTCTTGCGTGTGTCTTCATGTTTACTTCAAATTACATAAAAATATTCATTTGCTTTTCAATTGTTTCATCTTTCGCTCTCTCTCACACACATTCGAAGCTTTTTAATTAATTTTGGTAATGTGAGTTTATGTGATGCATAAATGCCTAAATACAAAGTTTTCCGCTAGCTATGAGGTTTGGCAGTTCAATAATGCTTCCTATAATTTTCTACAAATTTATGATAATACTATCAGTGTACATAAAGTTCCCAAAGGGATTCGATTCATGATAGTTGCAAGATTTTTTAACAAAAGCAAATTAAAAAAGAAAAAAAAAGAGAAGAGAAGTCTCAAGTAAAGCCAATATTAATCCACTATACTATCAGCAGAATATTTTAGAATCAATATTTCTGAAGAAGAAATTCCCGCCTAATATGAAAAGGACATTAATGAAGTTGAGTTACATATGGACAAAACTTCTAGCCACACATCTAAGTCAACTGCCGCTTATTTAGCAATGAAAGAATCAGAAACAGGAATTAAGTGTATCCAATTTGATGAAATACCTGTTAAATCACCAGACGCCTCTCCAATGGAGTTGAGTGCTTTTTTGGTTTATTAAGACGAGCCTTAGAGGGCTGTGGTAGTCCAGTGGTCAAGGTATCGGATCATGGCAGGCATGTCATGAGTTCGAGCCCAGTACCACTAAAGACCCGCAGTGTAGGGCAGCGATGCACGTTAAATCTGTCGAGCTGAAACGTCCTCCAGTTGGTGTGGTAGTTAGGAGAGCGGGGTGCCAGCTCAGGTGTCGTTCACGTCATTTGACCGTGGTTCAAAATTACGTGGTCCGTCGCCAAAAGCCCTCGTGTAGCTGAACAGTGCGACGTTAATATTTACTCACTCAAGACGAGCCTTAGGAAAACGGTTCAAGAGGGATGGATTAAAATTAGCATGACAGTAGTAAGAAAATTTTTGCTTTTACGGTAAATTCAAGCTCTAGCTATTGTCAAGAATCATGGCTATCAGATAGAAGCAAATTGCCATTAGAAAATACAGTATTTATAGATACAAATTTACAACCCAAATCGTTTCCATAAGGTGCGAACGACTTCCTGTATAAGGAAGCTCGTAAGTCGGAATGAGAGAGAAAATTTTGCTTTTTACTGTGAACTAAACAAAATAACTTACCAGGAAATAACAAATAGCGGAGGAATCAGGAAGCAAGGCACCATCTCTCTTCCTATCGGCGTCCAAGAGAACGTCGTCATTTACTAACCTGAAAAAATACAAATCATTTCAATTCTCGAATATTAGCATAAGAACTGCGCAAGAAGTTTGCTGGAAGTAAAATCGATAGAACATAATAGAATCATTTCAAAATATAATAATTGAAAAAATGATTAAACTACACAATGCTAACAAGAATACGAGAAAAATAATCTAGCAAATTTCGCGCCTTCGAAAAAAAAAGGATTTTTTGAAAGAAGAATATACCTGAGGCGACGACGAGACCTAAAGAATCCACCCCGTCTAGACTAGACTAATTTGTCCTTTTGTTACACTTTCGTGATAAAAGGGGATGTAATGGACTGTTGACGGAGCTGTGTTCTTTAATGATTTGCGTTTATTTGCTCAAAAGGAAGGTTTTCATTGTAGTAATTGAAAAGTCTTTATTTCCCCTTAATTGACTAAACAGTTTTAATTGAGACAAGAGGATGACATTATAATCAGTAATCGACAGCATGGAAAAAGATATCATTAATACTGCATTAGAAAAAAAAATCTATGCTCTTAATGTACAAGGAAAAAACTAGAAATAAAAGTGAAACAATATAGTGAAGAATTTGATGTGTTTTCCTATTATATATGTTTTATACACAAAGCGTCTTTGTTTATACTATTCACAACAGATTCACATTATTTACACAGCTGCTAGGTAATGGAGCTCCTAATTACAGTATTTTTCAGATTTTTACTCTTTTCACAAATTTAACATCAATTTCGTTTCCCTTCCAGAAAGTGAGTGAATATTAGTATTGCATTGTTCAGCTACTTGAAGGCTTTTTGCGACGAGCCTCGTAATTTGGAGCCATGGTCAAGTGAAGAAGACGACACCTAAACTGTGACATGCCCCTCTCTTAACTTCCACACCACACCAATGGGAGGACGTTTGAGGCTTGACAGATTCAACGAGTATCGGCCCCTCTGCACGATGGGTATTCAGCCGTATTGGGCTCGAACTCGTGAGACGCAGGTCACGAGTCCGTTACTTTGACCACTAGGCAACCCCTTCCAGATAGAATAAATTGTTTTATTAATAAAAAATTATAATAAAGGCCTCGATTTTAGGAATATCAAACGTGCGAGAGTGAGAATTATATTAACGTCGCACTATAAAGCAACATGAGGGCTGTTGGCGATGGACCTCGTAATTTTGAACCTTTGTCAAGTGACGAGGACGACATGTGAGCTGGCAGACCCTTTTCTTAATTACCACACCGCACCAACGGGAGGAAATTGAGCCTCAGCATATTTAACGTGTATGTCTTCTGTGGCACCAGGACGTAGGGTTTGCAATCCCATGTTATATTTTCAATTCTGGGATTTTGGGATTTCATTATCCAAATCCCTGGAGTAGGATTGGGTTATTTATGAAAAATACTGACACATTAGCATAGTTGAAATTACATATTAAAGCTGGAAACATAATTAAAAAAAATTGGTTTAATATTATTATCTATTGAAACAAATTAAAACAAAACTTAATTCACCATAACAAAAAACAAATAAAAATAGTACATAATGAAATTAAAAACCATATTTCTTCATTTCTTGTGTTTCTGTAAACAGGATTTTAAAAAACACAGCTCGACCAGCGCTTCATCATTCAAACGGCTTCTTATTTTTGTTACAAATTGTCTCTTGCCGAAGAAAATGCTCATTGTGAGACTCTATATAACGATAACCATAGATGATATTGGCTTTATCGTCATTAAATAAAACCACATTTCCCTCCATTTTCAAAACGAGACATTTCTCTTTGAATTCCTAATGACAATGTCTCAAATCTAATATGCTGCATTAATGCACATATCCCTCTTTGATAACTTAATCTAGTTCTTTTGTTGCTTTATATGGTTTTTGTGTACCAACCGATTCAGCTATTGAATTAGAATGAATCAATTTCAAGTGTTACCTCATTTGAAATAGAAGATCCAGTTGCACGAGCTGTTAGTAATGCAGTGGGATTTGAAGTGTCAGGTCTTTCAAGCAGGTCTACTATAAATTTACGGTATTTAATTGTACAAGGAACTGTGACAAAAAATCTATTCCTGAGACACTGCTTATACCAGGGGTGGCGAAACTTTATGGATCAACGTGCGATTTTTTTCTCAAGAAGTTTTTAATGAGATACAGACGTGCCGCCAAATAATTTTCACTAGTGATTATTGGGAAAATAATAAAACTAAATATTAAAAACGCAAAACTCTTTATTTACTACGAAAAAATACTTTTTGTACTGTATAGTTGTAAATGTTTTAATTATACGTGTAATTAAAATTAAAGTAACATTGGTGTGAGTTCTGTTGCAGATTGTGTGTGTGTGCGTGTGTGTGGAAGACAAGTAACTTATATTAGGATTGTAAGATATTACTTTTAGTAGAATACGTGCTCACAGTAGGAGTTTTCTGCCAATCGGTTTCTATAAGTAATTAATTATTTTTGATGTGGTTCACTTTACTGACAAGAGGATTTGCGAATTGTTTCAAAATGCCGTTTTGCAGACGATGTTCTAAATACCACTATTTCAGAACATAAAACACACACTGTTTTGTCGTTTTTTCTAATAATGCCATAATTTTAGATTCACAAAATTTGAAATTCTCTGTTACACTTTCTATCTTGCCCTTTTTTTTTTTGCTGAACTAGCCATGTTAAATAACACTTAAAAATCATAAATAAAATACAAATAAACTTCAAAACACAGTTGTGTCAATGAAATCTAATATGCTTTGCGTAGACAAACTTGGCAATTGTAGTCCACGACGTAACTAAGGTAAGACAATAACAAACGATTGTACTCCCCACCGCCCCATGACCGATCACTCGCATTTGTTCGTAATACGTCATAGTGAACTTTATTATTTGGAAATAAAATGTGGCCCACTCTCTTTGATCATTGGCGTGCCCAAAATATCGTGTCACGTGCCATTACCAATGGTTCGCCATCCCTGACTTATACCATTATGTAAGTATTGCAGCAAACCACTTACATTTGTGCGACACCGTTCTTTAGAGCTGCATATAATATTTTACTTATAGCACTTATAATTACACAAAAAAATTCTACGTACATATTTCACAATATATATATATATATATATATATATATATACAAATCTTCTGAAAATTAAATTCTAAGGAAATTGTGCTGTGAAAAAAATTTTTTAAATATAATTCAGGCAAAAATTTAATCCCGGGATTTGAAGGAACACCGCGATCTCGGGGCTTCAAACCCTACCAGGATGAGAACCTACGAAACTCCAGCAAACAAGCTCGTGACTAGAGCTACTAGGTTACTGCGGTCCCGAATATCAGGAAGGGATATACACATTGAATTCATAATTGAGACGAAGTGTTTTGTTTGAGGAATAATATTGCACACTTAGAAGAGAAAAAAAAGTTATTAGGGTGGATAACAACAATTAAGCTTTGTGTGACCATTCTTTCTCCAAACTTTAACATACATGGGAGCATTTTTTAATGACTTCAAACAGCTCTTGAATAACTATTTATTAAAAAGTATGTAAATTCATCAAAAAGTTGTTTCATTACAATTTAATTGCAAATGAGTCCACAGATAAAGTTTCTCTTTCGCTACAGGGTTCCATATCGCTCGCATAAAATAAGGAAATTAAATGATCCTTAGAGAAAAGTCCTATACATAGGATGTGTCAAAAGGGGTCCACAGTTATCAGTTCACTCACGGTAATTCTACACAGAGTTTGGGTGAGCTCGCTGGTTCTGTATCCGCCGTGTGGTTGCTCCTTCGAAATCTCCACGGTTCGAAGTCCACCTTAATTCGCGGACTCTCAGGAATCATTGACTCGCAAGTTTATCGGTAAGAGAGGCTTCTACCGGTTCTCTCAAGTAAAGTCTGATCGTACTCCATCGCTCTCGCCATATAAACCTCTCGTTTCTCACATTCACTCACCGCCTAAACACTTTGATCTCTCTCCGCCGGGCGCTTATGGCGGGAGTCTGTCTGGGCTCATATTGTGTGTTCCATCTTCTCAGACGCGCTGTCGTCCCCGATTCGTGAGAAACCGAAAGCACATTGTAGCGGTGTCTCCTTCAACTTTCGGACGGGCATGGGAAAAAAAGGGTCAGAATTTCTGACCACCCATTTGCGAAACCTTTTCCAAGCAATTAAGGAAACGAATGGAATTTTCCCACGCCCGTCGGCATCCCCTCTTAGCAATTAGGGGAAAGAGACCGGCTACATCACAATTTGAATCTCACCAGATTTAAGGCTCCTCTATACAACGGATCTGTAACGGCATCAGGGTTCGAACTCAAGGTTGACAGAAATAATGTGCCTGTAACGAGTGAGCTCAAAGACCATGAACATTTAACTGCCATCTCCACTGATTTTTTTATAGAATATTGGATGGAAGGCCAACAAGCTTTTCTAATAGTGATATATAAGATCATGAAACGTTACTACATAAAGTTGAACCAATATTAGTTTTAGAACAGAAGAAAAAGGTTCCAAATTATATAAGAATGTAACCATTTATACGCACGTATGTAAATTTGCGCGGATAATTTAAAAATTCAATTAAAATTACACACCTTAATATTTTAAATTGATTTTAAAATCTAAAATAATTTTTATTTTGTGAAAATAGATTAATATTACAATTTTTGCTGAAGGATTTGTTTGAATACCATATAGGCCAGAGGTCCCCCAAATGAGGTACTTGGGGTACGTTTAGGAAATCGGCTCTTATATGGGGGTACTTCTTATAATTATATTTGTTTTGGGTACTCAATGAACTAAGTATGGAGACCAATGAAATAAGAGTTGAATTTATAGTAAAATAATAATATAAAAAGAAAACGTATCACGAAATTAATTTAAATCGTTACAGAAAATAATTTTATTTTCCATGGCGGATTAAAAGACAACTGCAAACAAAATAAGAAACAGAGAAAATTGACAAATTACAGGAAACAAAAGAAACACAAGTCCACAGTATAGTCTATAAATTACATATTACAAAAAATAAATTGAAAGAATGATGATTTTTAAATATCAGTTAGAGTTTGTTTTAAAAGTTTTTTTTTTTTAATTCTCTTTCTTTCAACTCATTTTCTGTAAGAAAATATCTTTATAAAACAAACTGATATTTAAAAATGTTCATAATAAAAATAACGAGAAGAAAGTAAGAAGAATCAAATTAAAAAAGAATAAGAAAAGAAATGAAAAATGAAACTGCCGATTAACTATATAACATTTGATAAAATTAAGAGCTAAATTAAAACATCAATTGGCTTTTGTGTAGAAATTCCCAAACATTTAAATAACAAGTTACAAAAGTGTCAAATAAGATAAAATTACTTAAATAATAATTAATTTACAGAAAAATATAACGGAATTAATTAGCTTTACCTTTCATTTTTAATGTAAGTTTAAAATTACTTTTACTACTTTTACAATTAGATAATTTTTATGCATAGTAAAAGTTTCAATTAAAATTTAAGTAACTGAATAATGCAAAGGGCACAGTTTCACTAAATTAATTAAAAGTATTAAATTATTTTCATCTCATTAACTTCTATATAAAACAAAATAATCTTTTGTTTTACATTGAAATAAACGTGTAAGAATAATTAATAAAAATAAAAAAATCTTAATACAAACTCGAAAATGCCATTAAAAAGCATAAAACAAAAACAAAAAAAGACAATAATAAAAAATAAAAAAAAAAATTTTTGAGAAGAATAAAATATAAGTTCAACAAACCAAGAAACATGTAGCAATTACAATCTTACAAGACAATTAAGATTTTAGAAATAAACGTTCTAAGTGAAATTTGGTGTCTTTGATTAATTTCTTTTCTTTCTTTTAAACGTTCACTGAACTTTACGCCTAGAAAAATTAGCATAAACGCATTATTTTTCTAAATAGTTTCTCTTCCCGCATCTTAATACGATTTTTTCATACATAGTTTTACAATATCATTTAAAAATGTACAGAATTAACTAATTTATACAGCGCCTTGAGAACTAGTACCGAAACATTAGGAAAAAATATTCCCGTTGAACTACGAGAAAATATTTAAATTAGGTAATATATAAGCAGAACTGGCATTACGCTTTCAATTAGAGATCTTTTCCCCTATTCTGTTTATTTTATTTACTTGCATTTTAGTCGGAAGATATACTTTTTGAAAGGGGGAAAAAGTGCATTTTTGTTCCATTTTTAGTTTTCGAAGAAATAACGAATTAAGTAAAAATAAATTCGACAGAATTCTGCAACTTTTATTTTTAATTTTCGACATCTCCTTCCTTAATTGGGTAGGGAGTTTTTCCGTCTAAAGAAACTAATTGAGTTTTCTTTTTTAAACGGGGGAAAAGATTATTCACAAATTAAAACAATTATTTGTATCTTTATTAAGGTACATG
This sequence comes from Trichonephila inaurata madagascariensis, assembly GCA_019973955.1. Taxonomy (NCBI): domain Eukaryota; kingdom Metazoa; phylum Arthropoda; class Arachnida; order Araneae; family Nephilidae; genus Trichonephila; species Trichonephila inaurata. Next base: position 54,898 of record BMAV01009653.1, on the reverse strand, counting down.
CGAACGGAACGTTTAGGAAACAACAAATTACCTATGATTAACATTCCACAGTTTCCTTACGATGTTGTTTTTTAAATAAAGTTTTAGTTCGAAGATGTGCTTAGTTTTGCATAGTTTCTTTTTCGGTGATTATAAAATATCATTTCTTTGAATACTCTTTCAAGCAGTTTTTGGTTATAATGTCAATAAGTAAAATCTAAAAGCCAAAAAATTTCTTCAAAAAACAAAATATTTATTTCAAGTATTCATAAAAGAGTTCACGAGCTATAACACCTGCATTCAAGGGTTTTATTATCGTCTGGCTCTTTAACACTTAATAATTTATTATTTATATTTAAATTTATTTACACATTGTGTATTTCCTAAAGTCTAATTAATTGTTACTAAAAGTCGAAATTGTTGAATTTTTATGAATAAAAAAAATCGTCTGTATTTCGAATTATTGATTGATTTTTTAAAAAATATATCGTCTCGAATTTGGCAGACATGTAATCATTTTGCATACTATGTCTGTAAGATTTAGAGAAATTCCATTGACAATTAATGTGAAATGCTTTTCTTTATGTAAATTATGCTAAAAGTTAAATTTCGAGTTACAATAAAAAAGTTGAATTATGGAATATATTTATCTCATAAAAATGGACTAATTCAAATGAAGTTATGTAAATAATAAGATATATTATTCGATATTAATTAGTAAAGTCACAATAATATACTACTTACATACCTAAAAGAGTATTCCGAATTTAAAATGCACGAAATTTTACTTTAGAATATTATACACTGTTCTTTTAATTAATTGTGTTGTGAAGCTGTGAAGGTTACTGGCTACGGTTACTGCTCATATTATTCTATGAAGTATAACAAGTAAATAGAAAGAAAAGCTATAAAACGCAGAAAATATAGGCAACACAGTCAAAATCCTTTCCTTATATATAAGACACATGTTAAGTCATTAGATGCTGATAATGTACTTAACGTTTATGTAAATTTAAATATATTTCATTACAATACACTTGATTACTGAGTCTCTTTATATAGGAAAATTCAATACCCTAATAATTTTAATTACTAATTTCCATTTTCTAGAATAGAGAAAGAATTTCTTCGCAGACTTCACTGTTGCTAATTTTTTCTTTTTGTAGAAGCTTTCTTTTTTGAGTACTTATTTGTCAACAATAATAACGAACATCTGATTTAAAAGCATACGTATAAAATCATTGTTTTTTTAAACTTTAAAATCTTTTGGGTAAAATTTCTTTTCTATAATACTTGGAGCATCTTTACCTAATTACAAAATTTGAAATTTTTTTATCTGAATTCTACAAATAGAACAAAGTACAAGTTGGTTTAATGTCAGTTTTGAATTCAATGGTGAACATGTGTGTGATTCCCTTTTTTATTGACTTTCATGAAGTTAGTCCATTAGGTGTTAGTTGGGACCATTCCTAAGAAAAATGTGTTTTGTAGTAAAATCCAAATATAATCACATCTTCCTAAGCCACCAGACAACTATTAATAATATTTTTCTTACAGTTATAGTAAACTCTTTTTGGTTGATTTATTAAAAGAAAGAACACGTTTTTTTATTCTATAGAAATACTAAGAATTAGAAGAAATTATTAATTATTTCAGGAACAAAAACTTTTACAGATGAATCACGAGTGTTAAAAAGAGCGGAAAAAAAATGTGAATAAAAACAAAAACCAAACGATTTTTGATCTAACCTGACACAAGTAGTTAATAATCTACAAAAAAACTATAAATAGGAAACATATGGTTTGTTTATATATATATTGTTTTTTCTTTTTTGAATTAAAAAAAAATTAATATTTCAATTAACTTACAAAAACAAAAAACACATCAGAATAAATTTAGTTCTCATCCAGTTTGATAATCCATTACAAAGCAACAAAACCTTGATTCAAGCTCTTGTACTTAAAACGACATACTTCGATCACATTTTTACATTTGCAATAACAATACACATACAATGCATCAGAATATTTTTTTTTTATATTTTTTTTTTAAAAAAATTGTTTCTAAACACATCGATGCAAGGGTGTCAGTCGCTCGTCATATTTTCTTTTTTCCCCTCCATTCAGATTCCCGAAAGAGATGAAAACCTTGATACAGTGCCAAGATCAACTAGACTTTCCGGCGGAAAAGTCTGGATTATGTTGTTTTTAGGGA
>BMAV01009653.1:10702-40675 GCA_019973955.1 Trichonephila inaurata madagascariensis | reverse complement strand
AAATCTACTAATATTTCAACAAACAAATAAACACAATAATATCTTTCACTGTTTTTAAAGACTTCAACACAAAGAAAAAAAAAAAGACATGGATCTGCGTTCTTTTTCGCTCCAATGATTTTAAACGCCAATTAATGAATTTAATTACATAAACCATTTCCCTTTTTAATTCCCTGCCTCCCCCTCCGTATCCTCATCATGTTTCTTAAGTTAATTATTATTCTCATGCATCTGTCATTGTAACAGAATAATGAAATAATGCGTAAAATTTATTAATGAATTTCACCGGTAAATCTTCGCTAGTCTCTATCGCAATCCCATCAGATTATTCAACATCTTCAGTAGCTCCCCCCTCTTTATTCTTTCGAGTGAAAAATATGTAAATTGTTGGGAAAAAGAATGTTTAACATCGTTGCAAGAACAAAGCCGGAACATGCAGACGAGAAATCAAGCAAGAGAATTTTGCATCATACATAATGCATAAATGAAAGATGATTTTTTTTTTTCTTTTCGCTTTGTTTGTTGTTTCTGTTTTCTCTTCTATACTAAAAGGGTAATATTTGGACGGTCATTAATATGAAAAGAGAAAGGGATGCAGTAAAGTTGAAAACTATCTTCACAAGGATTTTTTAAAAAAAATTCAATATTTTACCTTTAGCACGTGAAGTTAAAAGTAAAAGTATTCGTGTATTTATTCTTCAATAGATATTGTCTTTAATGAAACCACACACACACACACTGTAAAGAGATTATTGTCAAAAATTTTCAGTGAAAATTTCAAGAATGTTTGGAGAATTAAAAATATTTTATAGATAATTTTTTTGTGTACTGCAGGGGTGTCAAACTCGCGGCCTGCGGGCCCCATGTGGCCCCCAACAAGCATTTTTGTGTCCCAGTTAATGTATTGGCACACAATAATGTATAATAAATTATCAAAATTTCTCCCGAATTAGGAAAGATAGTAGCAGAGAAGAGATGCCAAGTTTTAGAACATACATATTAAATTTTTCTAGTCCTTTTATATGTTTATTACAATGCATTTTTCGAAATAAATCTACTTTTCTATGAACTTTGATTTTTTTGCGGCCCACCTTATGTTAAATCTTGTTTATTTGGCCCAAGTCAGCCTTTGAGTTTGACACCCTTGGTGTACTAGGGCTGCGGTAGCCCAGTGGTCAAGTTATCGGAACATGGCAAGCATGTCTTGAGTTCGAGCCCAGTACCACTAAAGACCCGCCGTGTAGGGAAGCGATGTACGTTAAATCTGTCGAGAGCTGAAACGTCCTCCCGTTGGTGTGGTGTGGTAGTTAGGAGAGGGGATGCCAGCTCAGGTGTCGTTCACGTCACTTGACCATGGTTCAAAATTACGTGATCCGTCGCCAAAAGCCCTCGTGTAGATGAACAGTGCGACGTTAATATTCACTCACCCATTGGTGCAATAAAAGCCTTTATGCCAAAAAACCCTTTTGTTAAGTCATTAATTTTTTTCATAAAATAGGTGTTGGCATTGTGTGGTAATTTTGAGCGGGGGAGCCAGCTCAGTGTCGACGTCGTCATTTGATGGAGATTCAAAATAATGAAGTGCGTAGCCAATAATTCTGGTGTTGCTTTACAGCGTGACGTTAATACACACACACACACACTCCAAAATAATACGAATTTTCTTAAGTTTTAATAAATAAACTGCCATTGTTTTATTCATTACTGTTATACTCGTATAATGCATATTGGGTCTTTCTCTTTGCATACATTAAAAAATATCAGCTGAAGAAATATATTACATCACAATTTTCGTTATTTAATTTTATGTGTCATTCTTCAGAAGCGATCATACATTTTTTCTTGAAAGTATTATCATTGAAGAATTAATTGGCATATTCTTATAGCTTCACTTAAAGAAATACTGCATTAAATTTTTAATGAAAAGTTGAATTCATAACGTGTTTAAAAGACAAAATTCATTCGAAATAAAATCTTTTTGCAAGATTCTTTCGTTTTTAAGCAGTGATTTTTTACAGATTGGAGTTGAGAAGTGTTGTCACGAATTTGGAAGACGTTTTAACACGAATAATACAGTGTGTTTAAAACGAGTCTTACTAACTTTTATTTATGGCTTAAAATTCTTACTTAAATGTGTTAAGACTCCCTTCGTTTAAAATTAAAAACTAGAAATAAGCTCAGAGGAATCTTTCATAAAAGATTAAGATCAAATGTTTGCATCAATTAGCATAATTACGACATATATACTCATAAAATTAACATGACCTTTCTTTAAAATACAAGCTTTCTACCATTGCTATATACAATGACTGGAATAGAACTTTTATATTGTTAAATTATAGATTTCGATGTAGGTTAAAAGAGTTATTAAATAATTTAAAACTCGTAGATAAATCATATTAAAATTTAACTTTTAGTTAAATAAAATAAGTAAAAAAAAGACCGTATAAATAAAAACACACAATTGCAATGTAAAGTTTGTAAAATTTATCTTTTAAATGTACCAAAAAATCCAAACGATTTTTGGGTGAAAGAAAGATGTAGGACTCCAATAGATGAGCAAAAAAGTAGCAGCATCAGAGGAAAATATATTCTTTGTATATAGAATAAATAAACTCGAGGCAAATGTTGAAACATTCTTTAAAAGGAAAGAAACGGTAAAATGAAACAAGATTTAACTTTGTTTGCAATGATTTAAACTTCAGTTATTTTTCTAAATAAAAGCATACATAAGTGGCAGCATAATTCATAAAGATTGAAAACATTTTCGAAACTGAAATTGTTATGTTCTGCAAAAATAGCAAACGATATAAATTGTTTTGAAAAGAATTCTACAATATCTATTCTATGAAATATTTTTTAAAACATTTTTTCACAAGAATTATTTTAAAAATAGGCTTAAGACAAATAAGAAAAAAAGAATTTTAAGAATGAGAGGACAAATGAAATATGAATGAAAATTATTCAATATTTTAAGTGCAAAATAAATGTATTTAATAAGGGATTACTATATATATAAAATGGTGAGAAATAAAATATCATTTATAATAAATACCCAAAAGATTTTCGTAAAAAATCAAGCCTAATTAAACCATTAAAAATAATAGTCTTAACATCGGTTTGTAGTAGAAATATTAACTGGATAATAATAATCAATTTGGAAAATGGTTAGGCGTCTGTTAATTTTTTAACAGGAAGAAAAGATTATAACAATTAGTCAAATAATGAAATAAATGTTTTCGTTAGCCAGTTAGTAAGATGAATTTTTAATAAAATAATTGTTACAAAACGCAATAACTTATTCCAAAACAAAAGAAAAAACAATTCAAAATGATTGAGACATTCTATCTTAATTATTTCAAAAATGGTTTTACGCAAACTTGCGAATTGCTTCATCAATATACAAAAATGCATTCTTTGAATGACAACACGAAGAATTTACATTACAAAAAGAAGCCATTTTTGTGGTACGTGTCTCATTTCCCGAAACACATTCAATTAATACGAATTGTTTTTCATTTTTTTCTTATCGTTTGGTAAATATTTTCCGCTTGTTAATAATATAATTATTGTAAGATTTCTTTTAATTTTGCACTTATGCCATTAAGGAATTTTTCAAAACCCTTATTAATCAAAACAATTTATTCGAAAACAAGGTATAAATTAATTTCGAGCTATTTCGCCAGCAATGTATGTATTGTTCAATTTATTAAAATGTAAATAACACTATTTCAACACAATAGAAGCAGAAAGTGAAAGTGCAGAATTATCCTTTCACTGATTTGAGCAAATACAAGTAGAGAAATTATGTTCCTTCTCAAAGGGGAAAAGTTTATTTTATAAACAGAAGCCATACAAGGCGGCCATTTTCACTGCTGATGAAGCAATTGTGATAAAACTTTAGCTAGAGGCGAATATATTCGAATTTTTTCAATAAATGTACCTTTCGAACTTTATATTCAGAGACAGGTGAAATAAAAATAGAAATAAAACATTTCTGCAAATGATTTTCTCGGAAAAAATAAAAATATTATAGAAAAAGTGAAAAAAGAAATTTCTTTTCTTAAGCTGCGTAAGTTTGAACGATAAAGAACACAGATAAAGGGCGATTATAGAAAAAAGTGAAATAAAATGGGAAAAAAAAAAAAAAAAAAAAAAAAAAAAACGGGTAAAATAATTACGAGAAATTTTTAAAGGGGGAAGGTAAGGGGGAAATTCAAGTACGAAGGGCAGTGAAAATGTTAGAGGGCTTACTGGATTTCAATGACAACTTAATGGCGGTCTCAAAATCGTTTGTTTGGAAAAGGGGGGAGAGGAGGGAGGGAAGCGAAAGACTTAGCCGTTAATAATTTGAAATATTTGCGCGATTACAAAGAAAAAGTAGAGAAAAGAATTCGACGAACTAATTCCTCCCTTTTTTGTTCCTGTCCAAACACTGTTCGAACACTTTCCTCGAGAAATAAAATCCGAGATTATTATTGAGTAATAAAATGCTTGGAACTGTGTTACAAAAGAAAAAGAGGACAGCGTTTTCCACAATATTTGCCGAATTTAAATGTAGAGATGAAGCACAGTTTATTTAATGTGAAACATTTTTTTCCCTTTAAGGTTAATTGGATTCAACTAATCGAAATTAATGATAAAAACGAATAAATTTTGATTTTTTTTATGGAATCTGTAGAGCATAAATATTTTGTGTGGAATTGATTTTTTTTCGAAATAATCATTAAAAAAAAAAAAAAATAAAAAAAAAAAATAATTATAAAAAAATTAAAAAGAATGTTTATTTGTACCTAGATTTATTTCCTCGTAAAATAAATGAAATTATGCACTTAACAATAAAAAGTAGTATAAGTAAAGGCCTTATCACACACGCATGTATCGGAACAACTGAATCTCTTTAGAACAACCGTTTCGAGCAGCTGTGTGGGTTAAGAGTTGCCGTAAGCAAAACGATATGCTCTGACGTCAGCCGCGCCCTGTCTTCACATTGAAAAAGTACTCATCGATTTTTCCGCTTTGGAAAATAAGCATCCATTATTATTTCCATTAACATCTGATATTATTTCTTTTACTCCTCTCACACTTTTGTTGACAGAAATGTGGAGCGCCATTCTGTTTAAAATATTATACGCCATTTCTGATGTTATTGACGAAGCCGAGGATGCCATTTCTACCGCCATCTTGTTTATGACGTAGGGAGACGAAGAACCCCATTGACTGGGATTTTGAGTAATTCTTTCAGCTCACGAGGAAAAAGGAGTTCGAAGCCGTTGTTATGGCAACTGGGTAGAAATTTCTCTCAAAAGGGTTGCTTTAAAGAAAAATTGCTCCAAATACGTATACGTGTGTTAAGGCCTTAACAAACACATCATACACACAAGATATCATATTATGAAAAAGTTATCCTTATCTTAAAAATTAATTTCATCATGTTATATGGCCATGGCCGCGAAGTCGTGACCTGTGTTGTGTAGTCGTGGGTTTGAGTTCTGAAGTCTCTCCGTGTCAACGGTAAATGCACATTAAATCTGTCTAGGGGCCAAGTTTTTCCGGTGTTTGGAAATTTGAAAAGTGGAGTGCCTACTAGTGTCGGCCTCGTCACTTGAACGAGTTTCGAGATTGAGAGGTTGATCACTACTACAGATCGCGACCTTAATTAAAAATTAAATAAAATCATTCACTAAATATGTGAACATACTCGTATGTTTTTAAAGATGAAGATGGATATACCGATTTCGCGATAGTAAAAACAACGTATTGTAAAGTTCCAATAAAAAAATAACCAAAAATTTTTAAAAAGTGTTTTTTATTGATTTGGTAAAAAGGATTAAATAAATAAATAAATGAAATAAAAATCAACATTGATTTTTGGGAGGAAACAGGAAATGGAGGAAATATCGTTCCGTCAATTTTTCTCCATAGAATAAATATCCTCTTCATGCAAACTATTTGAGTCTACCAGTATTTTTACCCTTACCCTCCACCCCCACAAGAAACCCTTCTAACCTTACCCTTCCATTTAGAGCTACAGAAGACCAGTGGTCATAATAATGATAATATAATAATGTAATTATTCATCTAAAATCCCTGAGAACTATGAAATACAGTCGGACCGCTAGATAACGAAGTCGCTAAATCCCGGAAAAAGGTTCTTTATACGGAAAATTCGCTATATAGCGGTTCATGTTTTAACACACTTTATAAATCACATAAAATAAATTTTAAATTCATAAACACTATACAATAAAAAAAGTAATTATTCACACCTTTTTTAAAATAAATATACGTTTTTTATGTGTCTTACCTATCAAAAAAAGAAAGAAAAAAAAAAAAAAAAACCCAGCAAGGAAAACAAGAAAAAAGAATATCGAAGAATTAACTGTATTTTCAATATGAAGAAGATAATTTTATACTAACATTATAATGAATTTTAAGGACATTTTTTAATTACATACAAGTAAAATTAAATACAGCATACAAGCAATATTAAACATACATTATTTTATAATTAGAACTCGGGGACACGGGACAACTCCACTGAGGGTGAAATAGGATATGGAAGATATTTCTAGAGATTTAGGCAATGGTTAAAGGTTGCACTTCTTGGATGAAACGTCAATAACTCTATTGCTCTTTGCGAGTTAGGACCGAACAAAACCAGTTTAAGATTTATGACCACCATAAAATGTGTTAAAGAGAGAATAACTTGAAATTTTTTCAGAAACACGTTAAAAAAAAGGGAGAACAAATATTGAATCACAAAAGAAAAAGTTCGTTAGATAGAAAATACACTTCGCTATAGAGAGGTTATTTTACGAAGAAAATCGTGAAATGTTCAAGGTTCCAAGAAAAAGTTCTCTATATAAAAAATTGCGCAATATAGAAGAGGCTCGTAATATGGAAGTTCGACTGTACTTTGAATATGAGCTCTTTATCCGGGTTATTATCTTGTCCTTTTTATTCACTATTATTTTTAGACATTCCTGCTTGAAAAAAGTGTCTAATGTCTTTTCCCTGCCAGAAGTTGATGACACTCAGTTTGTTTATTTTGTTCTGATTAGCGCTTCACTTTTGCACCATGCACCGGCTGATGGATGACACGGAGATATGATTACAATTTTCGCACCTACAACCCATCAATCTGTCAACGCACTTTTCGAAATTCGATGTATTGCACCTCGAAAGATGTTACAATCTCGATAGACTTTTCGAAAGGAATCATAACTATTTTGAACTTTATTCTTCGTCGAGAATTTTTTTCAATCCCTACTATTGGCTCACACTCTCTACTTATTTATTTATCTTGGTGAAATTTTCAATTGTTAATAAAATAAAATTTAAAGCGCTCAATTGAGCTGAAATTTTATATACATGATTATTTTGGATGACAATACAGTAATTTAAGTATAATTAATAAAAAATAATTGATTAAAACTAATTATTTAAAGAATTACAAATACAGAGCCACGTTGGCATCATTTTTGGTGACTTAGCGACCATTTTGGCGACTTTTGTCAAAACTTGAAAAGGTTTTTTTTTCTCACGTTTTAAAGCATTCAGTTGAACTGAAATTTAAAAACACGATTGCTTTGGATGACAATACGATACTTTAATGATAATTAATAAAAATTAATTACCACTTAATGTTGTGTAATGTTAATGTAAGTAGGAATTGTCTTAAAAGTTTTTTTTTTATATTACTTGTTTTTGTTACATATCTTTTGTCGTTATATATTTTTTCGTCAATACATGGTTGCACACATATTAATAATAGATTTCAGTGATTTTTCAATAATAAAAATAGTGCATACTCGATTAACGTTCGGAACCATGGTTTGGCAAAAGCGTATAAATGAGCAATTTTTTTGATATTTAGTGTCACTTGAATTAGAATATGCAGTGAAATACGTTAAACGCGAAAGCGCTTGAAATGAAATATCGGTTAACACGAAACAGTACAATGGTCCCAACAAACTACGATGTATTTTCATGCATTTTTTTCTCTTAACATAAACGAAAATCACTTAACACGAAAAGATTTCCCTTCTGGGAATGAACAAAATACGGAAAACACCAACTGGATTGGACTGTTTTATTGAATTATCGGAAAATTTCATTGTAGTAATGATGAAAAAATGCGTATGCAGCCTAATTATGGCAAAGATATTTTGGAGCTTGCTCAAAGCTCAGAAAATATCACTGATGCAGATGCCGACGATGAAAATGAAATGAATAATGTAACACTTGTTCCCACATCATCCAAAATGACAAAAGTCATGAAAAGTGTTCGCAGTTATTTAGACGCACATCTGAATGGTGAAATGAATAACAAAATGGTCGACATCAAACAATTTGTTGACAGTTTGATGCTAAAACAAGACAATGCAAAGAAAAATATCAGATTATTTTCCAAAAACTCAACAAATGTTTTGTTTTTCAAAAAAAATTGAAAATTTTGTATTAAATTTTCTTAAGTCCTTGTAAATGTTTTTTTTTCATTGATTTTTATTAAATTTTTGGTTATATGCACATATTTGTGTAAATAAAACAAACTCTTAATTAACTTAATTTTTTAAATATATGTTTTTTTTTTGTAATAACCTTTAACACGAAAAAGTATTTCAGTCTCTTCAGTTTCATGTTAAGAGATTTTCACTGTACAAATAAAATTGTATTACGAATACTTTTATTAGAAAAAATATTTAAATGCAATTTTGTAGAAAAAAACGAATAGAAAAAAATTACTTATTATCAAAACATTTTCCTTTCATGCTCCTATAATAACAGTTCCATATATAGCTAAGTCTTCTTTAGAGAGCCTGAACAGGGATTTTCGAAAAATTCATGTTATTTTCAAAGTTATTATCAATTGAAATCATAACCGATGTTTTTTGTTAAAATATCTGTATTCTGATTTACTAAAAGATGAATACAGCCACTTCTCTCTAATTTATATATTTCGAAAATACTAGTTCAGGCTCTCTGTAGAAGTCTTAGGATATATATAGGCAAAATATTATTATTATAGAAGTATCTTCCATAAAAGAAGAATGTTTTAAACTTTAATATTTTCATTTAAAATATGTTTTTTCACTTTTGCCATAAAAATGCATTTAAATAATTTTTTTATAATAATAATATTCTTCAAACACTTTTATATGTATATTCTAATTCAAGTGATATTAAATACCAAAAATATTATTTATTTACATGCTTAACATTTTATTTGTATATTATAATTATTTGTGTTTATTATAATTCAAGTGAATATTTTAAAAATATTATTCATTTATATGTTCTAGCAAAATCACGATTCAAAACATCCACACACACACACACCTTAATATTGAAAAAACAAACACTAACAAATCACTCGTTTTAGTCGTAAAAACATCTTTAGTATATAACAATGTCAAAAACAATAGTCTAACTTTGAAATGTTAATTTGTTTTAATATTCCTCGAGACACATATTAGTAAATAAGCCTAAGAATTTTATTTCCTATTTTTCATGTAATATTTCAGCCGAAAGATCAATTTGAGGTTTACAATCATGAATAGCCATTCCTACAGAGCTTCAATTCAATGCTCTCCTTAAACTTTCTCAAATAAAATAGAGTGTAACATAATTCAATAAAATTATACGATTTCGAAAATGAGTAACCTTTTAAATGAAATATATCATCAAAAAATAAATAACAGAGATTAAAAGTCACAAAGAGATATCAACAAAAAGCAAATAATAATAAAAGACTAGAGCATATTAATAGGTTAAAATTTTTTAATCAAGTTAATATAACCACATCTGGTACTCCATTATATAAACCAAGCACACCATATTTCTTTTCCACATACATTGCGTATCAACTCAAGTCCCTCTTCCGCACTTCCAAGATTGTATACAGCTCCAAGTCCATTCAAATTTCTAATCAAGTTCCGGGTAGAACCCAATCAATTCCCCCAGCTTAACAAGTCCACCCCCATCAGACGGAGTGACGCACAATGGTCCAGTTGCGGCCATAACCGGCCGGCATTATGACACCGGTCAACTGAATTACAAGAGCGAGAGAGTCCAGATACACTGCATATAAGGAAACGAAGTTCTTCCATTAAAGAATTCTTTATGGAGCTCGTTATCTAGACAGTATGGCAGTCGTTGTCATCGAAGTCCGGCCAGAACTGATGACTGATACCAATGTTGCCTGACCACCGACGAGATTGCCCGGGCTCTGCAAAGTGGTGTAATAAAGGGCCCTGGCCGTTAAGACAAGCTTTTCGGGGCCTAATAGCGTCCCTTTACGGCATCCGAAGTGGATTTATGTGTGCGTTCTGGGGAGTTATGCCCGCTCGCTTATCTCGCGTCACTGGTTATAGAGTGACCGTTTTTCTCTGTCCACTCCCTTTTTGTTGCATTTTTGGTTAAGTGGTCAGGGAATGCTTTTGAAAGGTTTCGGGCATGCTTAATTGGGGTTTTAGGGCGCTGTGGCAATACATTTAATCAAGAATGCTCTTCTATCTCGTCTTTTTCCCTTAAGTTAGATATATGTACAGAAAGTGTCAGAGTAGAGGAAGAAGTTAAGACATTATTTAAGATACCAAATGTCTGAAATATTTGATAAACGCTAAAATGGCTCAATCAATTAATTATAAAAAGTTACTCAGAAGATATAGGTTAATAGATAGTGGGAATATATATTTATTTGGTAAACAATAAAGATAATGCCTTCTAGAAAAACAAAATACGAAAGCAAATATTTTTCGAAGTGATGGATGTTTTGGGGATAAGAACCTAAGTATTACTTTTTATAGAGATGTTAGCGTATCTTATTAGTTAAAAATTGAACAATATTTTTTGTGAAAATTAAAAATACGTTTTTCACATATTTGATCAATCATGAAATGGTATTCATTTTGTGCATTGTTTATTTAATTTTAACATCAGGAGATTTATTTTGAGCGTGCTGTTCACTCGAGTGCAAAAATACAAGAGAGGAAATTATTCGGTCTCTCGATTAAATACTCAAGAAAAAACTGGTAAAAATGTAATATAAAATATATAATTACGTGTTCAATGAAAGAAAATATAAGTTATTTGTAGAAATTACATCAGTGTTTTAGGGGAAGTTTTAATCTCTCAGGAAGGCATGTATACGTTATTACGATATTCTTTTATCAGTAATCCCCAATAAATCTGCTCAAAATCAAAGGTCTAATTTGGAAATATTATTTAGAGAAAAATACATACAAGATTAGAATTTTAAGTACAAATTATAAAAGAGTTATCTCTCTCTCTCTTTCTCACTCACCCCCACCCACCAATTCAACCACCTATTCATATTACTTGACAATTCCATAATACTCACCAGTTATAACTTTTCTTAAAAATAAATTATTGTAACAACAAAATAAATATTATTTTTTGACAAATTATAATTAGTTACAATCGTGTATAGTATACATCCATGAGACGGTTTTGGAGATTTTTTTTCAAAAAACAAGGAAAGTTTTTATTAGAAATGTATATAAATGGTATTCCATAATACCCGACTTTCATCAGTAAATGGAATATTCAATACCCAAAACTCTTTTATAATATAGATTGAATTCAACTTTATTTTACTGTGTATTCTGTTAGTAAAAATTATTTATTAAAAAAAAGCAATTTTCAATAAGCATTGATTTGGCTATTATAAGATAGTAATTTACAACACCTTGTCAATAAAGAAAAAAAATAGTTTTTTTCCGTTAATAATTGGCTCGCATTCGTTCAAATAATCGAATATAAAACCAAAATGTTAAATTGATACACCAACACTTTTTTCTTCAATCTCTGAAGTTAAAACCGAGATTTTAAATTAACTAATCAAAAGAACAAAAACAAAAAAAAAAAAAAAAAAAAAAAAAAAACTATGCTTTTAAGAAATAAATAATACATTAAAAATATTAACGAAATTTTTCTTTAAATGAAATAATCCAAAGAGTTGTGGAAAATTAAAATATACCTGTGTTTGAAGAGAATCATTAAGTATATATTTTTAATTTCAACCAAAAGAGTAGATAGTATTTTCGAATTCTGAACCATTTAAATACTTCGTAACAAATGTATACAAAGGGAAAAAAAAATCCTCACAAAACCCGCATTTCTCTTAATCAGACATAAAACTAAAGTGACATAAAAAAAAGACTTCTTAAAAGTTGCAACTTTACTTAAAACTATGTTAAAAATTGATGAACCAATTGAAAAGATTTAAACTGATAAGCGTTCTCTTTTACTGAAAGTTTGGAATGAAAAACGATTTTTCAAAAGAATCGAATTTTTTTTCCATCTAAGAACGTTGATTTAATAAGGATTCTTTTCTATCTTTTTTTTGGAAAAAGAAAGCTTCTGTCAGTTCTTTTAAATTCTCTACTTAAAATCAAACAACTGAAGTGAATGGGGAAGATACGTAAAGGCCTTCTGATAGTTCGATAAGAATTTTCTCAGAGCGAGTTTTAAAGTTTATTTTTTCCGCATTTGTGGCAGGAAAACACCGAGAAATTTTTTCCCTATTAGCTTGGTAAATAGTTCAATCAATTTGTTCACTTATTTTAGAATGTTTGTCACAAACAAAATGCACAAAATGTCTTTTCAGACCTCATAATGTAAAACTTAATTCTGATTTAATAAATTCTATTAACTGTATTTTTTAAGGTTCGAAAGTGTAATTTTGAAAACGTTTATAAATGGATAATTTTGTTTGATATTTAGAATCAGCTGAATTACGAGTATATATCATATTTATTCGCACCCCGAATTCTCAACAAATTTTTGAGAAAAATGAAAAATAGAGTAAAACGGTTTATCGATTTTCAGTTTTATGAAATTAAAATAAATTTAAAAGCAGAACTAATGAGAAGCGAATAATTTGTTATTTCATCGGTATTATAAACATTTAAATACATATATGAACCTGAAATTGCTCTAATTATCTCAACCAACGAATTTTTTTCCTTCGTTTCTAAGCCGCACCCGATTTTCAGTAGCATTAACATTGGAGAAAAAGTGCGGCTTAGATTCGTTTTAATACGGTACTTAACATTGTTGTAAGAACAATATTAGAAGGACAAAATTACTTAAAATAATATTAGGAGGACAAAATTACTTAAATGCCCTTTTGGGGTAAAAAATGAAGAAAGAATGAAACATTTTCAAACATTCTCCTTTCCCGAAACATAATTCTGTAATACTAATATTTTGCCTACATGTAGCTCAGAATTCTAAATCGAGGTTGGACTAAAATTTTTGAAATATATGATTTAGAAGTGGATTTATTCATGGTTTATAATATATCAGGAAGGAGAGAAATTGTAACTTAAGAAAATAAATTAACCCGTTATTCTTTTAATTCATCGCAACTCTTGAAAATGTGAATTTTTCAAAATTTTTTGTTTAATCTCGGTATAGAAATCCGAGCGACATACAGTTAAAATATTATTAACATAGAAGCATTTTTCGTTAAAGGAGAATTTTTGAAAACACGTCATTTTTTCTTCCATTTTTTTCCTAAAAATTGTATTTAAACGCCATTCATTCTTCCTTTTTCGCTCATCCAAATTTGCATTAAATTTCTTTTCTTGTAATAATACTTTTAAAACAATTTTGTACGTGTACTCTATTTCAACTGACATTAAATATAAAAAAAGACTATTCATATTAAATGAATAATTACTTTTCGCATAATTATTAATTCCCTTAACATATTTATAGTCACCTTAAAGTATCAGACTACGTTCGGAACAGTGATTTTAAAAAGACGCATAAATAGATAATTTTCATGATATTTAACTTAGATAAGAATACATGCATAAAATTGTTTAAAGGACATTTTGATAAAAAAATTTATTTAAATAGAATATTTCGGCAAAAAATTAACTTAGAATAACCTTTTTTCAAAATGTTCTCCTTTTGTGAAAAATGCTTCTATTACAATAATATTTTGCCTGCATATAGCTCAGACCTCTGTACATAGGCTCAACTCTGAGTTTTGAAAAATTCACATTATTTTCAGAGTTACCACCATTTGAAATAATTATCGGCGTTTTTTTCTTAAAATTTCTCTCCTCTGTTGTCGTAAAACATGGATAAACCCACTTCTAAGTTATATATTTCAAAAATTCTAGTTGAGCCTCTGTACAGAGGTCTGAGCTATATACAGGTAAAATATTATTATAATAGAAGCATTTTTCACAAAAGGAGAATATTTTAAAAATGGGTCATTCTATGTTCATTTTTTGTCAAAATATTGTACTTGAAATAACTTTATATACATTTTCTAATTTAAGTGACACTAAATATCATAAATATTATCCTTTTATATGCTTTTGCAAAATCACGGTTCCGGACTGCTATTTAGGAAAATAATTTAATCTTCCAAGTTTTAAATTTTGTCAAAGGAATTTATTTTTCAAAAAGTTATATTACAGAACGTAATAATATATAGTACAAAACGTTTTTAGCGAAAGGAACAGATAAAATCTCTTTCTCAGAAAAAGGAAATAAATTCATCACCAGCTCTCTAAATCTTTAAAAGAACAAAATGATAAGTCAGTTTAACAAATGATTACACAAGAAAGAACTACGGAATAAATCTTATTTTCTCGGGGACATTTTTTTTTTTCAAAATTGAAATAAAGTAAATGTTCAGAGAATTAAAATCACATTTTAACTTAACTCATATTTTCGAGTGATAAATAAATTGCAATTTTTTTTTTTTTATAAATTTGGAATTATTTTGAATACATTTTTAAATTACGATCTAATAACCACTGTAGAAAAGGCTTTATTGAAATTGAAACTATGAAAATGAATCGAATTTTGACAAAAAAAAAAAAAAAAAAGAATTTTTAAAAAGAAAATCTTTTTACCCAGACTTATATTACCGAAATTTTAAAAAATGTCATTTCTTTTTAAACATACTTTACTAAAATTTAAAAGTGGCAATGATCTGAAAAGAGATTAAAAGCTCTAATAATAAATAAAAGGGAAATATTATGGCACTACTAGGGAAAAAAAGTCTAATTGATAAAAATTAAGAATAATCAAAATTTGTCTTTAGAAATTTTTCGAATTCAAATGTAAATTCTTTTTTTTTTTTAAATTGGTATCTTGAATTTTCAATATGCTATTCCAAAGTCAGTGTCGCATTAATTAAAATTTACTTTCTTATATGTACAATAGATTGCTAATTTCAAAAGAAATATTGCTATTATTTAACAAAATGTTATGTTTTAAAATGCCTTAGAGTGTCCTTGTCTCTCATATACACACACGTGTGTGTGATGCTATATATATATATATATATATATATATATAGTATATTTCATAAACATGTAATTCTCAAAACAGAAACAATTTACGGCAAGATATAATTTTAATTCTAATAACATGAAATTATATCCCCCAAGAAAACATTGATACGTTTTTTTTTTAAAAAAATCATTAAATCTTTAACAACTTTTTCTAAAAGAACAGAATGCGAAAGCAAACACTCAATATTACACAAAAAAAATATTCGAAGTATTACTTTTAATTACTGTCCAATACAAGTGATTAAAAATTCCAATCTTCTATAAAACTCTTTAAATCCCATATAGTTCAATTTTTTTTTCATTATAATGGTTAATTTTTGAAACTTCTGAGCAAGTATGACATGTAATTCTCATAATTTTTTATCTCATTTCAATTTCTTAAAACTGTTCCGGAAACCGATTTAAAACGTTACACTGACTTCAACGAAAACTTAACATATCCTTTTTTTAATATCGTATAAACGGTTATTTCCTTCTTAAGATAATAGTTAACAAAAAGAAAAAAAAAGACTTTATTAGAAAATACATCTTCTAATATTTATTTTTCTTATTACCATCACAAGAGAACAAATGATTGAAGAGATGGCGAGACAAGTTGGACCTTGCGGGGCGCCATCCAGCGGGCAAATCATGGAGCTCTTCAGATATTAAAAAAAAAATTACTTATTTCTTCTTACAAAACAACGTAGCGTTAGACATTTATTTCTGTCATACCAGTCTTGACATGGACATAAACTAGTTCAATATAGTTAAACTAGTTATATCTATAGTTATTGCATGTTCAAAGTACAAAAGGCAGACAAAACGGTTTTTGAATAAGCATCAATTTATAGTCTCAACGGCTTCCGTAATAAAACCAGCAAACGGAGTTCATGGTAAAAAATAAAAATAAATAAAAACAATAAAAAGCCGTACGATGCCTTTAAAATTTCACGACTTTAATAAATTATATGGTTTTGAAGTGAACCAAAAAAAAAAAAAAAATTTCCGACAACTATTTTGTCCTATCGGTACTTAGGAACAGCTCATGGACGAACAAAGGAGGAGTGATAAAAAAGTAGTAAGGAGTAATTAAAATATTAATTACTGTTTGGGAGTTTACTTGATTTATGAAATGACGTGTTTGATGAATTTTATGAGTTCTGAAATAGCATACTAATTGCGGTGATAAGACAATTATGACACTTTAGTTTTGGCGAGACACAAAATAAAGGTTTACTGGAAGGTGTCATACATATAAAAGTACGAAGGTGATGCTTTTCCTTTTAATATTATTAACAAGCTATATATAATTTTCATAAAAGTTTTCTGCATTAAAAGTACAATTAGCTAACAGTATGAGGATATGAGATTTATTTAATAATATAATTTTGGATGCAGTTTGAACTATAAATTGAAATAAAAATAAATTAATTTCGGTTTTACTTCCTGTTTTTTACTATCAGTTAAAATTATAGCATGTAAATAGAAAAAAAAAATTATTCACGTAGCATAGTTGCCGATCCTCTGCTACAAGAGGTAAATTATAGTGTTACGAATTTTGTGTAAATAGTGTAAATAATTTGTATTTGGATGTTTAATGCATTTATATTACTCTATGTTCTTATTTTATGTTAAAATTGTACTATTCACAAGCAATGACGCCCCTTACGTTATAATGGTGATTGAATTAGATCTTGGCGGTAGAACCAAATTGGCATAATTTTTGGCGACCAAGTCGGCGACTTTGCCGTCTTTGGCGAGTTCGGAACCCTCTGGATTCGTCTAGAAAATTGCGGAAAAGTCCAGTAACGTCACGCTTTATGACACGTTATATTTCTGGAAGTTTCTGCCGCGCCTATAAATAGAGATGCTTGCCGGAACGAGAAGTCGGTCTTGATTTTATCCAGCGAATAGTGAGGATTGTTTTGACTAGCGATTAGTCAAAACAAATGTGTGAATAATCTTTTACTTACGTGTACTTTTTTAAACACTGATGATTGTGTTTGATTGCTGTTGAAGGTGTGAAAACCTTCGGGGATTTACTCTGTGAATATTGCAGCTGAATCCTGTATTTAAGGGATTGGATTTTTGATAATAAATTCGCATCGCTCTTAAAGAACTGTTTATTTTCTTTGTGATTTTGTTTTGCATAAAATCCTCGAACCCGGATCTACGTAACAATATTAAACTTTGAATTTTAAAATTAATAGCTGAGACATATACGAAAATACTTTGCCATTCATTATACAGGGAAAAATGACAGAAAAATATGCATAAGTTAATGCAAAATTGTGCAAATATAATTAAACATTTTATTCCAGCTCGTTTTTTTCACCAAAAAGAGGCCGAGGTCACTCAACAACGATTCAGAGCCATATATTAGATAAAGAAGTTTTTTTTAATGTCGCACCTCAAAAGTACCACGAAAGTTATTGGTGATGAATCTCGTAATTTTTTGAACGAGAGCGTCATCTAAGCTGTCTCTCCTCACATTCTAAGCCACGTGAAGGTGAAGATGGATCTAATGTGCAACATCCCCTCTACACGGGTATCATGAATTCGAGTCTAGTGCCAATGAAGACCCGTCGTGTAGAGGACGCCATTGCACAATAAATCTGTAAGGGCTCAAACATTTTCCCGTTGGTGTGGTGTAGAAGTTAGGAGGGGGAGGCTGCCAACTCAGGTGTCATCCACATCACTTGACCATGGTTCAAAATTACAAGGCCCGTCACCGATAGCCCTCATGTAGCTTTATAGTGCGACGTTAATATAACTCTCCTTCTACACCAGCGATACTCAACCTGCGGCCCACCAAACCTTTTTAAGTGGCCCGGTCAGTGCCCATTTCTCTGAAAAATTAACTTATTTAAGAACAATATATTAAAAATTTGATGTCAAGAAATCCAATATATCAATTTTGCTTTTTGCTGTCGATATCGTACGAGTGCGAATTGATATTCTTTTTTTTTATTTGTAACGGTTATGATTAGTGATAACAGACAACAGTGTAGTAGTGACTACCTTTCATATCTTTTTCTTTTTAGCTATCCTTTATATCTTGCAAACGAAAAATATTCGAAGGAAATAAATCGTTTCAAGATGATTGGGAGGTTGACTATTTTGTAGTGAAAAACAGACATGGATCTATAATTATTTGATTTGTCACGAAAGTGCTGTATTTAAAAAAATACCAACAAATAGAAATCATTCATTGACACTTTTCCTCGAAGATATTTTTGAAGAGGTAATAAATAGGATTTCTTGAATAATCTTTGCAACAGCAGCAAAGTGTTTGTCAGTGGTAATGTCACAGCGGTAACAAAAACATCTTATGAAGTTTGTTATATTATTGGTAATCATATGAAACTGTTTGTGCTGAGATGCAGAAATTGTGAAAGAGTGTAATGTTTTGTGAGTTCTAATTCTGTGTTAGTGACAAATATAATAATAAAAAAAACATAAAAAATAGTAATCAAAAAAAATCAAACCACAGGAGTTAAAATACTTTGATCAATTTTCCACATCCCTTTATCTTTTTACTTATAATGCGGCCCGCGTGAAATTGCTAACATATGCTAGCGGCCCAGCAGAAAAAAAAGGATGAGTACCCCTGATCTACACGGTGGGTTTTCGTAGCGCTAGGAACGGAATCTACGAATCCACAAACGTCGGTTACGAGTTGGCAACCATGACCACTTGGCTAACTCATCCACTTCTTAGAACTACAAAGAGCCGTCTTTCCTATTCAATAAATGTTATAACGATAAAGTATTAACATGGATGTTTTTTTTTATGTAATAGAATAATTCTACCTGATTTCAAATCATAGGAAATTACAGTATATTTATAACTTATTCCTCTGTGTAATGTGTTAATAAAATCCTCTTTAATTTATTGCTTTTAACATTATTCAACAATAATTCTCTATAGTGAAATACTCCACGTATGGTGTTTTCTCTGCGATAACAATCTCCTTGTGGGAAAATTGAGTTTTGCAGGCAAAATTCGCTTCTCAACAAGAACTTGACAAGATTAAGATAGCAAATAAAGACGTGGCCAGAATTATCAGATTGGCGACTTTATCATTCTTGGCGCCAAATTTAGCGAAAATACGCTCTCGTCAAGGAATCTTTGAAAAGCCGCGAGGGTGAATCCTTTTAAAAATTTCTTTGAAGGTCGATGAAGTTCAGAATAGAAGTCAGCTGAGATCAGAATCTGCTTGTGCGTTAACTACGATAAAAGACAGAGAGACTTCATTTGTCTTAGTTCCTGCTTGTGGAACATCTCTAGAGAGCCACTTCTGAAACACTGCACAGCTTGTTTGTAACAAGTGTTTTCCATTACAGTAAATAATCTGTTATAATATTTCTTTGTACGTCCCTTTGTCTGCTGGTAATCATTTGTTTGTTCTTGTCTTTTTATAAATCTGTTATAATTCAATTAATTGATGTCGTCTTTCTCCCAAGCAAATTTGTAATGGAAATCTCATTAAATACTATTACTCAAGCAGGAACTTCTTAAGACTCTTTTAAGCCCTGGGCCCAGATAAGATTTTTCGAGGCCCTGGGCCCCTACGCAAAAGTAGGCCCTACCTGAGATTTTTAAAAGTAGACAGTATATATAGCATGCATTGTCAAATAAAAGAAATAAATGTACACGACTCTCAATCTCAAAAACTTAGGCACAAACCGGCTCGACCGATGGCCGCATTTCGACTTAATCGACTAGTTGAATCATTTTGTTTAAGATATTGGCCTAGCCCTAGATATGGACAACGGTCATCACATGATAATACAGTCTAGCCACTTTTGCCTGTTGACATGCAGTTTGAAATTCCCTGTTCTTCGGAGAATATGTACGGGAATAATGTTTGACCATTAAAATTATCCGTATCATGATCTTATTAAGACAGAGTTGAGAAAGAAACGAGCCCCCTCCCTCCCTTCCGTGGGCGAGGCCCTGGGCCTGGTCCCATGCCTTAAGACGTCCCTGCTCTCAAGTCACCTGTCGTTACTTATATGATTACTTACATAAAAAATTGCAACTAATAATCGAGCAATTTATCACTTTTATTTTTACTGAGATTTTAGTAACTGTACTATTTTCAGAACTAAGCAAAACTGAACTAATGGCCAAATGGACTTCAACGCTTAAATACAAAAAACTGAAATCCAAACGGGAAAAACAAATCTACAATCCATCTTCAATATCACCGTCGCATAATCTTCGAATACATTAAGCGAAGAATGGATATAGGAACATGGCTGAAAAGAATTTAAATGCTTATAAAAATGAACAATGTTTTTTGATGTATACCCATCCACGGCTGACAATTCCGCTATTGGTCCATCGATATACACTCAAACCACCAGTACATCATTCTAAAGACATCAATCTTGCTACAGAAGCGCAGGTACATATCTCAACGATTATGACATCTCCACTCAGCGCACTCCGAAAAGAAACCAGGATCGACAAGCGGAAAGGATTTAATGCCCAACAAAATCCATCCGCCGAAGACATCAATCATAAGCGATTCGCGGAATGGAATAGATAGGACAACAATCATAGGCAAAACAAACCTCTAGAAAAACAACAAAGGCGTCCGGAATTTCAATGCACTTCTTCCCAATCCGCAATACTATTCGTGACTCTTGAATGCGATACTGGCTTTTCATTCCACCCGTTTTATCGAGCGATCGTCCTCCCCCTCCCAAATTCGATTTGAGGGCTGCATTCAAATAGTATTTGGGTCCGATTGCGTGAAAGCTGTGCCCTGATACGAATATTTTGTTTCCTCTTATTTTCCACCACGCTGGTGAAATAAGCCGATCCTTCTTGGTACGGTTCTGGAAAAAATGGTGTAATGAGAAAAATGTGGTTTGGAAAGTGAAATTTATGAATAAAATTTTCTTTAATTAATACACATGAATTGGTTTTAAGATAGGGAGAAATCTTTGATCACACACAAATGATTTTTAAGATTTCTTGAAGTGTTTTTTAACTAAGTAATAAGAATAAGCGAAACCCAGTGGCTGAGTGGTTAGTGCATCCCGCTTCCACACCACAGGTCCGAGGTTTAAACCCCGGGCAGGGTAAGGTTGACTCAGCTTTTCATCCCTTCAGTGGGTCGATAAATGAGTACCAAGATTGCTTGGGAATTTAACACTGGAAGCTTTCGCGTCAGACTGACCACCTGAACGGAACATCTGCTCATCCACCTCAGGGCCCACGATCGCGTATACTGAGTTGGGCACAGTAGACCTTGGCCTTCATGGGCTGTTGAGCCACTGAGTTAAGTTTAATTAGAATAAGCAGAAGTTTATACGTATTCATGTAGTTTTCTTTACAGTTATTCATTCAATCCAAGAAGATGGCATTAGAAGTAATTTTTTCTAAGTGGAATGGATATCGCGTGAGTGATGTTTATTAAAACCGCATTATAATGCAACATGAGCTGGCACCCCTTCTCCAAAGAGGGACTTCAGGCCTTGACAGATTTAACGTGCATAAGCTCTTCTACACGCCGGGTCTTTAGTAGCACTAGAGCTCGAACTCTTGACAAGCCAGCTACGAGTTCGTAACAATAACCACTAGACTACCACGGTCACTGGAATGGATATCGAAGAGTTAAACTAAAATTGCGGAAAGAGCAAAAATAACTTTGTATTTGGAACCAATAAAAAAATTAGGACAACGGTCAACATAAAATTAGCAACTAAAATTGATGTAATAATTCATAGAAAGTATAATTAAGTTAATTTTTTTCCCAATGGGGCTGCATTTTAGCAACTAGCCTTTGCAGACACGGCAAGTCCCAAAACGTGAGAGTTATTTCATGGTGGCGACCTCGTTACCAAATTTGGAAGCATGAATTAATTTTTTAATTTGAACTCTCGTCGAATGCTACGTATTGCCGTGATTTAATTTGCCCGAGAATACCAGAGCCAAATTGATATTCAACGGATCTTTTGCATGCTATATAATTATATGGCTACTATATACTATAATACTGACAACGCACTTAAAACCAACACGATGTCTTTTTGCGACAGACTTCGGAATTTTGAACTGCGGTAGGTGACGAAGACACACAACACCTAGCTGTCACTCCAGTCTTCTAATTTCCACCACGCCAATAAGGCAGGCCCTCACGTAGCTAAATAGTGCGACGTTAATATTCACTCATTCACTGATTCCACCACACCAAAATATGTTCCAATAGTGAAAATGTTGAATGTGGAACACGGTATTTCTCACACAAATGAAACCTATAAGGGTATCTTTGGATTTTAAAAATAAACAATTTGTATATAAAACTTTTTTTTTATTACGTCTTAGATATTTTAGAATATCAACTTTAAATATTAGTGTTAGTTTAATCATTTTTTTTTTAAAAGAAAATTTGAAAAAAGTTTAGAATTTGTAATTTTGTGGTTTCTAAATATAGTGAAAATTCTGTTCGTCAAGGTAATAAATATTTGATAAAAAATGCATAACTTTGTAAGAGTTATTAACCATCTAATTAATGTAGCAGTGTAATAGAGGAATTTATAATGCTATTTTTCATTAAAGAACGAACATATAAAATAAAGTACCTATGAATTTGTTTTCTATAGAGGAATCAGAATAAGTCGATTTGAAGAATTAATTAAAAAAAAAAAAAAAAAACACGTAATATGAAGGAGGATTTACCAAAAAAAATAATAACCGAAAAAGAAAATCACAATTAAAGTCGAAACTCAATCATTTTGAACACTGAATAATACTCAAACATAACTACCAGCAAAAGGGAGAAATTCTTTTAACGTTTTAAGCAAGCGATCACAAAGACCAAATCGGAATTTTGAATCGTTTTCCAATTCAAATATTTTATTCACCCTATTTTTCAAACTTGAAAATCAAATCAGTTTAATCTTGAGAAAATTTCTAAGGAAAATGGGGTACGCGCGCGCGATATACGGTCGAAAACTAGAAATTGAAGGAAAAAAAAACAAAAAACTAATGATTTAATATAATTTCAGAAGTAAGTCTGATATATATATGGAAATGCTTTTTTTGCATATATTTACAGAAATATATGTGTCTAAAAAAGCTTCAATTAACTTCAAAATGAAATTGAAGAACAAATCGAAAATGGATTAAAAATTCATAATCATGGTTTGTTAAAAATTAATAATCCAATTCCTTAATGTACACAAATGTAACGCAGTTTTGAAGCCTCCAAGCTAGAATGCCTAGCAGGAAACGCCTAGGATGAATAATTAAAAGTAGAAGCAAAAAATAACGTCAGCCACTTCGGTTTGTTACGCGGGTGTTGTTTTTAAAACACATCTAAAACATCGAAGCAAATTGTAAATTAAAATCTAATTAACGACGGCGTGAATTCTCAGAAGTAATAATTTAAATTCTATGCAATAATTTTTTTAAAAAAAAACTTTGTCTAGTTCAGATTAAACAATGAAGTGTAACGATGAACTGAAACGATTAATAAATTTAAAGCGTGATTTACGATTATGAAACTAGATCTCAGTTCCTAATGGGTGAGTGAGTGAATATTAACGTCGCACTGTTCAGCTACACCAGGCTTTTGGCGACGGACCTCGTAATTTTGAGCCATGGCCAAGTGACGAGAACGACACTAAAGCGGCACCTCCCTCACCTAACTACCACACCAACGGGAGGACGCTTGAGCTCTCGAGAGATTTAATGTGCATCGCTCCCCTACATGGCGGGGCTTTCGTGGTACTGGGCTCGAACTTGCGTGACAAGGCCAGCCACAATCCGATACCTCGACCGCTCTGCTACAGCGGCCACGAATATACGTGGGAAAGTAAAAAAGTAGTCAGTCAAAAGTCGCTTCCACAATGTGGTCTTCTAAGGGCCAAAACAATTGCCCACCCTTTAGGGCGATTCGTGTAATAGAAAGTAAATAAAAGTAGTTGTAGTAATTTTACAAATATTGACATATATCGAAACTAAAAAAAAGTCTGATACAAAATGGATGTACTTAATGACCATATGCACATGAGCGTGAACTTAACGAGGAACACATTATCGGACAGAAAAATGCTTAAATTTTTATAAAAATTTCTGACATTGTAACTCATGCATTTGTTTATAATAGAGTGTTTTTAAAATTTCAAAATATTTCGTAAATAATTAGTTTTTTCTTTTAACATTTTAAGGGATAGCTCATTTAGCATTATGGTGTAAGAGAACAAATACAAAACACATTTTATAAAAGAAAAAAATGTGTTAACTCGTATAAAAATGAATAGCAAGATAAAATAAGTGATTCTCTACAGCAGAGGTCGCCAAAGTGGTGGTCGGCAAAAAAATTTCGCTGGTCCCCAGAAAAACGTGGAATATACTCACTTATCATGTTATGTTTTAAGATGCATTGATTGCGTTTTTAGATCGCAATTTTTTTTTAATAAATATATTTAACATTCACAAAACCCTATTAGTGGTCCGTGGGATTTAAATTATAAATTTACTGGTCCGTGAGGTCAAAAAGTTTGGCGACAGCTGCTCTACAGGATAGTGAAGCCAGAATATAATATTAATGTTTGAGTTCTTTTGTACATGAAAAAAATATTCAAAAATTGAGTCCTATTCTTTAACATTAGCCGAAAACAGCTTTAAACAAAATGATTCGTATAGAAAATAAATAAATAAAAACATCTATCACTGATCGATTATTAAAAAAATACCATTTTTAATACTGTAAATACTGTTTCTTTTTTATGACAATTTTAACTACATCACAAACCCCCATGCTAAAACTTCTTTAGATAGACCCAAACCAACCTACCAAATAACATATCTCACCTACACATCCATTCCCCCAGTCCTTTCACCATTGAACAATCAGCCTCACGTTTCGGTAATCTACGTGAAAATTGTTAGATGTCATATCTCCATCACCGAAAAATTGCAGCATGGCAGTACTACAGATTAAATTTTCAGGAAGCAACCACCGGACTTCATTCAGCCTTACTCTCCAAGCCATCCAGGAAGAAAAAAAGAAAGAAAAACAAAAACAGACAGTTCCTCCAACACGTACCAAAAGCAGAGAAATAGAAGTAAAGGTGGAGAAAAGCACATGCATGTTTGATACAACAGTCAAAGAGCCGACGAAACAGAAAAATAAGTGCTACTGTCAGTGTCACCTATGGCCGAGATCGATGGCTATATATCTATACAGAGATCGTCTACATACACACGTTTTATGCAGGGACTGCTAAAAATTTTGGATGTCAAGTCTTTTTCCAAGTTTTTATATTTATTCCCGCCAAGATATATGGCATAGTTTACTTGGAGAGAACGTGCCTTCTACGTCTTTTTCTCTCTCCTAGGTTGTTACAATGCCACATTTTTTACAAGTGGTTTAAGCGCGAGGCATGAAACAGGGGGGAAAAAAAGAAGAGGCGAGGGATTTCTGAAAGTTGATGGTAACTGAGATATATCGAGCTTTTGCAATGTGACTCGTGCTGTATAAGCTGGATTTTTCCCCAACATACCTCGAGATGTATTTTTGAATCAGATTTTCAATATTCTGTTGTTTTGTTTTTTGTTCTTTTCCGGAAAGGGGAGGACGTTGGCCCATGCTCGAAGACCCATAAAGTTATGTGGCACATACACACACAACAGGAATGCACTGAAAACGTGTTTTCAGTGAATATTATTGTTTTATTACCTAAACTCTAAAGGTCTGCGAGACGGAATGCATTTTTTTAGATAGATGTACACGAGTTTCTCCCTATTTTTCAGAAGGTTAGATAGGAAAAAAAAGTAAGAAAGAATTGTAAGTTATTTTCTATTGTAGACCAGAGAAAAGTAAGGAACCGTGTTGCTGTGAAATGTTCAAAGACTGGATATATTTTCAGGAAATATTTCATTCCTCTATAGAGAGTTTATTCACGAAATGTATTTCCAAAATATTTGCAGACAGACAAAGAGTTATTTTTTAGTAAAATGTAGCACTCTTCGAATTTTGACTTTGATTTATTCTCTATGTGTGAGTAACAGGTATAGAAGTAGAATAACTATTTATTACAATGTGTGTGATAATATTTTGAACATATCATTAAATAAATAGAAAATGCAGAATACCATTTTTCTATGGATTTTGTACTGGGAACAAACATTTATACCTGTATAAGCTCGTATTTAAAAAAAATACCAAGTAGATAAACATAGTAAAACTATGTACTGAAGTCTAACATTTTTTTTATTTAAAGGCATTGAATTATTAAACAGAATGTGCCTAATGATTAATCCTGCTCTAATATATTAATATATGATAAAATAAATATGCCATTAATTTAATTTCCTGCTATGAATGTAATTTTTTAATTGATTTCTCATTGAATCAGTTTAAATAGTTATAATGCACGTTCCATTAAATAAAATAACTAGCAACTTTACAAATTTCGAAAAAATACTTTTATTAAAAATAATGCTAAATTTAATAAAATCTCTCTTGAACTTGTAGTTAATTTACTTGGTGAAACTAATACATTTATTTTGCAATAAGATGTCAGATAAAGAACAGTAAATGAAAATTAAGATTAATTTAATGAAATAATGTTATAAATAATAAAATAATAATTAAGTAATAATGAAATTAACAAATTCATTATTAATTAATCATCAAAGAATGAAATTTAACGACAAATTTAATGAATAAGAGAATTTCTTTATTGTCATTATATATTTATGAAAGCGAAAAATTTATCTTTACGTGGAAGTGAATCCAAGAAACGACTGAAAATAGGTTGTGAAATTGCCTAGACCAACTTTTTTTTGTCTAATGGCCGAACTATTTCTTCTTAACCTGGCTTTCCAGGCTGGAAGCTTGGAATTTGTTGGGTCCAAACGATTCGGATTGCAATGGGCTATATTCATGTGACGTCATAGTCTCATGATAACTGCAATCATGTGTCCAGTCAATCAGTTCGTAAATTCATGTGACGTCAAAGTCACAATAAGTGGAATCATGTACTTCTACCAATTAGCTCAAGTACTCCACTGATGCCAACTTTTGCTTTTTTTTGCAGAAACTTTCCTTTAAAAAGTACATATTTGTCAACAACAATAACGCACATTGTTAACAAAATGCATCTAATGCATGTATAATATGTGTTTTTTAAAATTTTGAAAAATTTTATTCCTTGACCATTTTAACCCAATTATCTAATTTAAAATTTTATTTAAGTTTTGCTTCTAGAACAAGTACACGTTAAAAAAACAGTCTTGATTTCAATGGAGAACACGTGATTGCATTATCTCGTGACTGTCATGAATTTAGCCCATTACTTTATATGCCTTCTATTTTCTTTCGATTTCATACAAAATGTTTGCAAAAAAGTAATAAATAAGTAGAACAGTTAAACATGTCCATATCAGGCCTTTTCAACCATGTCTAAAAACATCCGTTTGTCAAAAATTTTGAATTGGATGTATTAATCGTACAGAATGAAGATTATTAATAAAAAGCATTCAAATTTCAAGCGGAAATAGAAATTTCAGCTGGTATCCAACAACAATAAAAAAAAGAAAAGAAATCGGGATTAAAATAATAATAAAAAAAATTATATTAACGTTACAAAAATCTATCCTAATTTATGCAAAAACCTCAAACAAATATTCCACGGCTATAGATTTATATGCAAGAAAAATAAAAATATAAAAAAACTTCCGTACCTGTAAAAGATTACACCTGCTGTTCTGAGAAATGTTATCCTTTGCCATTGGCTGTGTTCCAACCCCTCGTTTGTCCATCACAATCGGTCTTATTACTCCACTGCTGTCGATGCCAAAAACGTCACAACGCACAGGGTCTGCAAATAAAACGAGGAATTTGTAGCTGCATGGGACAGAAACGTCTCAGTGTTTCACATAAATATATCATACAATAGAACAGCTGAGATATTTTCAGTATACCACCAAAGCATGGCCTGTTTTTGATTTCAAACCAAGATTTTTTTTTTTTTTTTGGAAGGATAAACTGATGTACGCATATGATGAAAAATTTATTTTAATTTTTGAAAGCAATAAACTGAAATAAAAAGTTATTAAAGATGCCAAAAAGATATGCTGTGAATAGATGGGTTGTTGTAAATAATTGGTACTTTTGTATTATACCATCGACCAGCTTCGCAAAATCAAAAGACGTCACCAATTCAAATAATGAAACCAATTCAGTGGCGTAACGGAGAATATTACCCCCCCCCCCTGCAAAGTCAGGTTTTGCGACTCAAGCTGGATCTTACAAAAGATTGCAAAACCCTAACATAACATAGGCTTTGGGCCCCTTAGAATCCTACGCCTCCCACACCGCGGAGGTTGCGGGGGTGTACGTTACGCCACTCACCAAATGCTGTCATCATTACTATTATTCTGCTCAACCATGAGCAGGAACGGTTTCCAATATTGGCTGCATATAGCAGCATTTGGCGACTTCTTTTGATCTGACGAAATTGAAGACGGTAGAAATACGTAAATACGAAATAATTTTCATTATAAAAAAATAAATAATTAATCAAGAAAAAGGTAGATAGTCATTAAAGATGAAAAACCCAGACAACACTTATAAGAAAATAAAAAGGTAATATTAATAATAAGGTATTCTTAATACAGTAATCTTTCGCTCAATCAGCTTTGGGTCAAATGGTTTTCGATTTATTCGGTCATTCGGCTACTGTCACCCATGGTATCTGTAATTTCAAATTTTAATGCACTTATAAATTTTGAGATGAATTTACTGTTGAACACAATCGTTATAATTTTAAAATGACGTAATAAAATCAAACGCTCCATAATTTTTAGACAAACGTGAAAGAATCTCCGAATTCGATAAAAGCATGTTGGTGTTTCCTGTTTTTATGTAAAATTTTGCGTCAAATCTGCTTGTGTTCTTTATCCGATTAAAAGTTAGATACCATGATGATCTGAAGGAAAGACATATAACCAGACATAAAATGATAACTACAACTATTGCATCAAACATGATACATTACACTATAAAGGATGAAAACATAAGAATAATTTATCATAAGGCAAGCGTAAAAAAGAATGTCGCTTCTATGTACAAAATAAAAATTTTGCAAAAGATTTGTGTCCAAACATTTCTATAAATTAAAAACAACTCATAATTTTTTCCAACTTATATAAATTTTTGGGTACTTCTATATTATAGTAACAATCGTCAAAGTTCAAGATAACTCGCCAAGTTGGTAACCCCAATTTCACAAGTGTCGTATGAACTGAATTTGCAACCATGTGCTTAGTATCATATAATGTCGCAATAGGTTGCGATAATAAGTAAGTGCCACTTTTTGAATATATGTATCAATATAAAAACACCCCTAAAAATGTTTTTAAAAATCGAACAAAAACAATATAGGGGCAATTGCAATCAATAATTCCATCATAAAAACCCAAAGATTAACAATGTTTGTAGAAGTCATCTCGAAATGAAACCTGGATTCATTTTACATTAGCAATATTACTAACAAGAAATCAGAAGGGAGAAAAAGCATTTTTTCATCAAAAATACATTTTATATACTGTGATATTGATTCTATAATAATGTGTAAAAGAAACCACATAGAAATCGAGAATTCTAAACACC
>BMAV01009653.1:0-10602 GCA_019973955.1 Trichonephila inaurata madagascariensis | reverse complement strand
TGGTTTTCTTAACCAAGAAAGTTTTCTGCATGTATTTTTTAATAATTATAATATCTCTACCACAATAAGATATGTCTTTTTTTTATCGAAGTATTATCGCGCTATTATTAAAATATACTAAAAACTAAAGAGTCACTATCAATGCCGGTTTATCCATTAAGGCTTAACCATATTTTCTGGTTATAAATTTCGATCCGCTAGTGTCAAGAACGCCTGTTGATCTTCTGCACCCAAGGCCCGAAATGAGCTTAAATCAGCACTGGTCACTATAAATCCATCTATATTTATATGCAATAAATCTTAGAAAAACATTTACTGTCAAACAAATAATTATAAAATAGATATTTAATCGATATATATATCTCAAGTTATATACTATTTATAAAGAACCACCCCTTTTTCTTTCAGAAAGATTCATTACAGTGCATTTTTTCACGATAGCTATATTCATGAAGATTTATGTTATTCATAACCTTTTTTTCTAAAACTGTTATTATAAAACATACGGGCTTCTAGAATTCTTCAATTTTAATTAATCATTAAAGACAGAAAAAGCAAATAGTGTCAAAAAAAAAAAATGTTTCCTCTTAAAGGTACAACCCTTTTGCATCCAACCACTCTCACAAAAGGGTGCTTTAACAGATCAGTGGGATTCCTGAAGTTAATTAAAAGTTGTATATAATGTTCTTAGAATCCAAAAACGCGCTGAAATGATCTTAACAAAAATATATGAATGATCATATCATACGCATTCCTCCTACTTATTCTCCCTGAACTACTTATCAAAGGAATTATAAAATGTTAAAAAAAAGAGAATTTTGAAATTATTTCAAATTAAAAAATTTATATTGATAAATTAATTTATAAAAATCACGAGAAAAATAATGAAATTTGAAGCAGTAAGTAAAAATAAACTTACTTAAAAACTTAATTTGAGAAACGTCTGTTCCTGTAAATCTCATAATACGAATATGGTTTTATTCACATTTAAAAACAGTTCAACCACCTACCATCCGCAAAAAAACTAAAACAGAAAAATTAAAACGTAGTTCCATTATAAGAAGATGCAATAAAGTTAAATTTGATTAAGTTTCTACTTTTAAAGAGAAAATTTTCTATTACAGTAAGTCGAACGAAATGGAACTCTATGCACCATATTCAATATAATAGATGCAAAAAGTTAACGCCCATATCTTGAAAAAGAAAAACAAAAACAGAAAGATTTTGTACACAGACAGCAATCTTCTCAAAATAAATTTTCAAAGTTTTTAAAAGTATTACGATATTTAAATGTATTTTATTGACAAAACAAAAAGTAAAGAAATATAGGACATACTAGATACTTATAGAAACCAAATTACCCGTAAGGGCTCATAGTCATAGGTTTCCAGCAAGCTTTACAGATGTTAACACTTTTTTTTTAAATTCTTAAAAAGGGAATATATAATACATATGTACACGATATTTACTCGATTAAAATGTCAATGGTTTGAAACGAAACTAAAAAGCACATACCTTATTACACGATTAACTTGTAACCCCAACACAAAACCTTGTTGAGACACCACTACACTTTTCAGACAAACCTTCACACAAGACGATCATAAAGCACACTTAAAGCCATCCAACATCAAACCCCCCTTGAAGCTGCAAAACCAGCCCTATCCCATTCTGTAAAGGTCAAACAACCTCGCTGGCCAATAAATTTACTTTAAAAGATAATTACAGCCAGCAGTGACAGCAAAAGAGACGACCTTCATCAACAAGTGAGGGATATGAAACAAAGCAAATTTAACTTGTAGTCACCGCCCCTCGACATGCACTGATGAGTACTCGTGTCAAGCTTACCGCTCCATTACATGACAGTAAAATAATTACAAGCATGACAGATATATGAATTGACCATTCTTTTTTTTATCCAAGTTTAGACTTAATTTCTTAATCATAAAAACCCCACGACATCGGCTCCAGTGAGGATGAACGTTGAAGAGATGACGGACTTATTGAGCAAAAGGGTGATGATTACAGTCGTCAGTCAGGGTTAACTTTGTAAGAAGGGGGATGGTCGATTGATGATAATTAAAAGCTTTAGAACAAGACCGTGTTTCGTGTGTGTGAATAAGAGCAGTTAACTTGTGTTTGATCTGTAATAGAACAAACTGGGGTTGGATCACCCGCAGGAAGAAAAATCGATTTTTGTCTCTGAAAGGGACATTGATTAAGCATTTCGAATGAAAAGATGGAGGATATTGTTTGATTGAGGCAGCAATAATTCAAAAAGACTGATACATTTAGGTATAGAAGATTTTTGATGACATGAGAAGTAAGATTTTTACTAGCCGGATGCTGCTGAAAAGCGAGATATTTTCATTAGTAATTTGCAGAAGAACGCTGAACACATTAATAAAAAATAATTTAAAACTATAAAAAATGATGATAAAAACAATATATTTTTAAAAAAATTGTAGTACTTTAAAGTTAAAAAAAGGAATCCGATCCAGACTGCAAATCATACTGCTTTGTAAGAGTGTACGACGTTTAAGTCAATTAGTTGATAAGATTGTGGAAGAAAACCTATCTTCAAATAAAATATTTGCTATTAATAGCCTATTCACGCAAATGACCACATGAATAAACAAATTAATCAGAAATTAACTGTAAAAAAACTTGATTGCAGTTTCAATAGCTGTCAGTATTTTTTACCAATATAAATAAAAAGAGAAACAAGTACCGTACTTTCGCGTATAACACGCGTTAATAGGGTACCTGAAACACATATGTGCAATACTCTTATCTTTTGAAATCATTTTTTCAAAGTATTATTCCAAGCTTTTGAACAACGGTATACTTCCAGAACTAAAACCAAAAAAACAAAAAAAAAAAAAAAAAAAAAAAAGTTAGAATGTGAATGTTAGACTGTGAGAAAACTTTTACTAAAACAACCCAAATGCTTTATGCCAGTCTAGAAAGAGTGTGAATGGATAGTAAAACTAATGAATGAAATGAGATATGATGTAATTCAAAAGTCATAGAAAACGTAGTATTTACTTCAATCAAGATGGAACAGGAAGAAGATTATTTGTTTTGGATCACAGGACAAAGTAATAGCGAAGATGAAACAGAATTCAGTAATGTGCCAGAAAATATATACAATGGAAACTTTCATATTATTCAATAATGAAAGTTCATACGGTATGTCATTTCCCTAAAATAAACGGAATTTAAGTCCACCCACCCACACCCACGATAATTCCCTTTAGTTTCATCTTTACAACTTTTTTAATCGTATCTCTGAAAAATAAAAACTTTACCTTATTTAAAGTCAGAATGCATCAAAATCTATCGTACGATATCTTTCCACCAACAGCAAGGTGCGTCCACGGAAATCACGCGGATTGTAAGATTTCCTGTTACCGCTTCATATAAAACTCCGATACTTTCTGGAAAATTCAGCCCGTCCCTTGTCTTCGCAATGTAATCTACTGCAGCTTATATTTTTTGTTGTACTGTCCATTTTTATGCTTGAAATGTCCTTTTACATCGATAAATATAAATTCAAAAGTACTAAGCCTCCTCCAGTATGCCATGAAAACATAAACATAATATTTAATAATCAAGGAAAAATCTACTTGGCGAAAGGGATTATATATATATATATATATATATATATATATATATATATATTCTGCATCTTAATCCAGTCTTTTCAATCGCAACGGAATCTGCTTACAACAGTTGTTGCTTTTAGTTGAGTTAAACACTTATGAAAATAGCTTAAGATGACCCTGCGTTTGATGTAATCGCAAGATAGAAAGAAATCGCAGGGATTAGTCCGGATTTGTTAGCGCCCAACATGTCATTGCCACGTAAGGATTCTTAGGATGACTCGATTCACTACCGAAGATTTCTATTCAGATCAATTCAATATATACACAAATACTCTTCCTTTCTAATTCGATAAAATAGCATCTATAACGATATCGTCCTCCAAAATGTTTTCTAAAGTTCTTTTTTGATATTTACAGCACATATAGCTTTTCAAGAGAGAGAATGACTCTGTAAAATAATGTTTATTTAAGTGTTCATAAAGGCAATATTTAGTTATAGAACATATACACAAAATGAACAAATTTAGAATAATGATAAGGTTTGAAGGTAGTTCTTTTTTTGAGAATTAGGATACTTATTTAAATTTAGACGGTATTGAGTTTATTTGATTAATTATAATTTTAAAAAAATTAATTTAAATAAATTTTGATATATAAACTTCCAATATTATACAAAATAGTTTTTTTTATTTCCGTAAGGAAGCAGGTAATATTACAGAAATTTTGTAGGAAATACCAAAGAAATCTCATTACGAATATAAAACAATTTTTTTAAGCAAACAAGGGCGTAAAATTTCGATGTTAAGAATGCATGACATAAATGAATAAGGCCCAAAATCAAAACATGTTTTTGTGATATAGAAAAACATTCAAACATATTTATTCTTTTCTGACTTCATTATAACTTAAAGAACAGCGCATTTCGCAATATTACTTATTTGTGTATGAGTCAATCAATTTTTTTTTAAAAGTAAATTGAGTTCCAATTTTGGTTTTTTATACTATAATGCTAAATATATAGATTTTCAACATTAAGTATCTAAACAAAAACAAAAAAATGTGTATTTTTGGAATATTTTGAAGAATTTTCTGTCTAAGAATATTTTAAATTTGAATAGAGTTTTTTGACTTTAACAAAAGACATCCTTAAAATTTTTTACAAAATTAAAATTTTCCTTTTATATATTTTACAGGAGAGGAAAATTAAAACATCGACGCAAATCCAAAATACTTTTAATACCGCTGCATTGAAATAGCACTTACGAGGAAGTAAGGTTAATTACTTATCTTCCGATCCTTTACTTAAATATACACTACTCAAGATCAGGTGTCTGATCTAGAATACGCTATATTTAGATCTGACAGCTGATGACACATTTCATTAACACTAAGCGTACGTAAAGATGGATAGTAAGGCCTTCTTAATGTGCATACCACTAACATGTACTCTCTGTCTTAATGATCTTATGCTAAGCACACATTCTTTCTGAAAAACAACGATCAGCACATGTTTTATACAGATTAGTGTATTACATCAATGAATCGACACATACTTCTTTCAATGACGATTACTACAGTAGATTCCTTGTAAGAAAATGACAGCTTTTCAGAAGCTGATGAGACGCAGAGTACTATGATACATTTCAGTACTTTTAAAACTGTCTTGAAGGGAATGGTGTGCGAGGAAATGGGATTGAATGTATTTTACAAAATCTTTCTTATCTATAATCTTCACATTGTTCAAAGAAAGATTCGTAACAGAATATATCGCATCCACTAGCTACAGACAAATCATGCAAGTGAAAGGAAAAAACAAGCAAGAAAAAAATAAGAATAATAAAAAACCCCACGAAATTATGTTCTTAAAGACATATATTCTTGTCGAGATATTTAAAAAAAATGAAAATGAAATTCCTACGATATAATATAACAAGTTAAAACAAAATAATACTGAAAGAACTGTATTCAAATTAAATACACAATACAAATTTTAAAATATCTAACAGGCACTTCGTTTATTAATTTAAATTTAATGCTAAGTATCTTTTTATCTTTCAAAGACTTCACAGATAGTTTGTGAGATTAGGAAACAATAAATCTTATCTGTTTAATTTTTGTGATAACATATCTTACATTTCCTTAACATTTAAAAACTATTTAATATAATGATGATGAATTGCGTATTTTAATTAATTGACATTTTATAATACTTTTATTATATAAATTAATATATAATTCTACAATTAATATACGACTCAAAAGAGATACCATCAAAGCGATTGTCTCTCTCTCTTCAATCGTATTCTGTATACATATTCACAAATAAAGAGATGTACGTGAGATGAGCTTTTTAAAAAGGGAATACACGGACTTCATTTTGTCCTTTGAATTGAGTCATTTTGTCCTTCATTGTCCTTTTATTTAAATAAACTTTATTATGAACTTTCAACTTAAAATATACCAGTAGTAAAAAAATTTGATGAAAAAATAAATAACTACATCTAGAATAAGTACAAGTTGCCACAAAACTAGTTTCGGATCCTAATAACTGAATTTCAATTCAGACGCAACGCGTATCTAAATTCACATCTCCGTCACCTACAATAAGAGGAAGTGCAAAAAAAGTCTTTAAAACAAAAGACAAGATAAAATATCAGTTTATCTTTCTTTTAATCGCTACTTCCGGGGACAGAATAATATATAAATTGAGAAGATGTAATTATTTAATTTTTAAGTCAATTAACATGATCTAAATTCGTGAAATGAATATAGGCTCACTTATAAAGTAGAATTGAAGAAAAACTTATACTTATTGAAACAAAAGGGAAAAAAATGCATCGAAATTCAAACAACTTTACAGGAAAACGATAATGAGTCCTTCAAAGGGGGAAAAAAAAGAGATTAAGAATTCCTACTTTAACACGTTATTTCATCGAAATATTATTCACCTAGATTTTATCTACTTCTAAACCGTGTTCTTAGTTGGATGTTAATAAAATGCGATATAAGATTTCAGCATTACAACGCGTTGAACGTCGATTAATCATTATTAGCATTGTTTCAATGTTAGGTGCACAATAAAGCTATCTATCATGTTTAATTTGTCATTTTTTAATTTGATGCTAGTTTCGTGTTTTGTTTTATTTAGTTTTTAGTTTGGCATGTGTGAGAAGCGGCAGCATATCAATACTACTTTTGTACATTTTAGT
Organism: Trichonephila inaurata madagascariensis; assembly: GCA_019973955.1. Lineage (NCBI taxonomy): Eukaryota > Metazoa > Arthropoda > Arachnida > Araneae > Nephilidae > Trichonephila > Trichonephila inaurata. The sequence continues at coordinate 3,785 of BMAV01009653.1, read as the reverse complement.
TTAATAATAAAGCGTTTGATATGTAGCTGCATTCACGTGTGCATTGATTGTAATAGATAATTAAGATTGTCTTCGTCAATAAATCATCAAATGTCGTAGCTTTTCTTTAATTCTCAGTAATAATTAATTTTTTGCCAATCAGCTAACTTGATTTCGTAGCGCAATGTTGATCTCTTAATTACTTACTATCTTCGTGATCTAGTCTAATATATTTATTTGAATACAAAAAAGTGAGCAAGTCAAAAAAGCAAAAAATAATAAAGATTTCTCTGAAATTAGATTTTCCCTACAATGTTTGAAAATATTCCATAAGATCTAAAAATTTTTACAAATGCATCATTAAAATAAACAAAAAATTAGATATTAAAATAGGCATTTTTCCAGAGATCTTCATTATTTTATACTTTATTGTATTTCAATCGACGAACTAATCTAGATTGGAGATGAAAAGTAGAGATGCTACAGGATTATAACATAAAGTTCACGAATTCAAAATGGCCGAATGACTTAACGTGTACGAAATACTTAACAGTAGCTAGAATTCGAAGATGTAATGTTACTAATCACCTTTTCAAATCGTAACTACTGTATTTCTACGAATGCAATAAAAAGTATAAACAAAAATTAGAAAGGATTTCTGCCAGACTACAGTTTTCCTTCATGTTTCAGAAAACATTTTTTCTTAAGATATGAAATTCTATAACCGTAATACTAAAATTGACATAAAATAATTTTGAAAACGAAAGGTGCAAAAGCTTATGAATACTTTTAATATTATGCGAATGAATTCTAAGTGACTGGTAAACAGGTGACTAAAGCTATGAAATAACTAAAATATGTGTTTTGTGATTCTTATTAATTACATACTTTCTAGTAATTATATTATTTTCAGCAAAAATTTAAGTCTTATTAGTGAAAAGATAGTTAATGCTCCAAAAATAAAAAATCATTACGACAGAATAACATTACAGTTTAAAATACGATTCGAAACAAGTCATTTAAAAAAATCGATGAAGGTTTCTGTGAAGCTACATTAATTCAACAGAAGATAAAGACAACGTATTGTATTTCTCTTATATAAAATGTATATGTTTTACGTCAAAATGAGATTCAAAACGTGACACTATCACACTTGTACAACTCTACATTCTTAGAAAGATTACACAGGATTCCATTAATATTTTCCGAATTAAAATTTCTCCTCATATTAGTAATGAGTTTGAGTTTATTTTTCAGGCAGCATTTTTTTTTTTGGCAAGTAATGCTAATTTTATGGATTTATTTGGAATATTTTTCAAAAATCTCAGCTGTTACTGACTATAATTGTGCAAGAAAAGAGTAAAATAGAAAAGATTAGTTATCTTTTACTGGTTGCCAATTTCTATCCAGCTTTCACAAGTACTCTTATTTCCAAGTCTCCAAGCAATTTACCTTGCGATTCTGATCTAGATGGCGAAGTCGACATCTGAACGGTCATTATGCTCTTCACATTCATGCCGGAACAGGACTTAAGGGCCATGATATACTTAATATGCATCAGAGCTTCCTTTACAAAGCGGACTCCGTTTGAAATTGTGAGACGAGAAAGAGCTATTCCATGATTAGAGTCAACCTGGTTAAGGAAGTATTTGAGTTAACTTATCCTTTACTTTTTGGAGATATTGATGAAATCTGATTCTGATTAATTTGGATTAGATTCAAAGATCAATTAAGAAACATATTATGAGCTAACTAATTTTCTTTTTTTCTTTTCATTAATTTACGAAACTCTCAGATTGAGAAGTGAAATAACATTTTATATATAAATTACGACCTGTGGTAACAGAAAAGTATCAGTGTGAAGTAAATACAAATTTTACAACTAAGTTATAATTCATAACCTAACAATTACTTCTAAATCCAGATTTTAAGAATCTCGTAAATGAAATCCTCATCGATAACTATTCGAATATCTTAGATCAATTATCCTTCGGATCACGTCATAAATATCAACACATTGATTCTTCTGTGAAAAATCTATTGTCTTACAGAACACATTAGAGAACATTGTTATATATAAAACTGGTATATGCATTTAACTTCCGTTCTTCGAATATTTAGATAAAATTCGAAATACGAACATAAGACTTCCGGGAAGTAGAATCAAAAAGACAAAATAAAAAACCATACTGTGAGAGAGAAGTTACAAAAATAAAAGTAAACTTTTCAGATTTTGTGATGTTTTCAGTGTAGCAACTGCAAAATTGAAGAAAATCAAAAATAATTAAAATTACTTCGAACTATTTAGTAACTGTAAATAAGCAAATAGGAAATGTTTTCAAACTGTAAGAAACACAGTTTTATAGATCCCAATATATTTAAAGTAGTTTGATAAAGATAGTCTAAATTCTTTTTAGATTACAGTTATGTATTTGAAATATCCAAACGCCTCATCGAGGACTCTTAAGTAAGGTACATTTAGGTTATTTTAGCTTAACGTTTAAAGTTGCTTTTGTCTAACGTTAACCGTTAGATTCCCACCGGGTACGCCATATTACCATTAAAGTGTGAAATCCCTAAATTCATAGAATAACTAGAGAGGTATTTCATGAAATAACTAAACACACAAGTCAGTTTAAGTATATAAAATTATTAAATTATACTATTTAATTAGGTATTCTATAGAATAACGATTACTTGAACGTTTAAGAATGAAATGCGACACTCGGAAGTTCTTTGAACTGCTTCTAGCTGCTGCTATTTAGTCAGAGATGGCCGAATAAAACACAATTGTTTTCTAGATATCAGTTTACTGTATGTGAGAAAGAATTAATATCCGTTGAAGAAGTTAGGGATATTGAGACACAACGCTTTAATCTGTTATAACAGCTCAAAGTGTTGCGGCTCCGAATAAAAATATAAAAAATGCTCGTATAAAAAAAAATGTGTAACAGTAAAAGGTTTGCCTGCTTCAAAAATAACATGCACTGCAATTCAAAGTGTCATCACAGCAATTCATGCTGTAATAAATAATGAAAAGTAAAATAAAGGTATTTAATAAAATTTAAATTAATATTCTCTTACATTTTAGTTTGAAAAAGTTTACACAATGTTTTTAAAAAACAATAGTTTTTCTTCCCGGCTGTATTTTTTGATAATATTTAAATACAACTATGTTTGCAATAAGAGCAATAATAAATTATATCAGCTGTGCATTTCCTTATTACTTATCAATTAATTAAAATAAATTTGAAATCGTTTATTTTTCTCTTTAACGGTTTATCATTAGTTATTTCATGGAATAACTAGGTAAAATATGAAATTTTGCATCTATTACATGCTTTAACTGACTTGTCCAGTTATTCAAGTAATACCTAGTTATTGTATGAAATAACTGTCTTATACACTTTAACGGCAACATGTACAGCATATGACAGCCAAATAATCATGGTGGCGCGTTCGTGGCTAAGATTATTCTATCAAAACGCAAGTTCAAATCATGTTGTCTTTTAAAGATCCATCAGGTAGAGTGGTTGTGTTGCCCGTTACATTTATTCGGTTTGATCCTCGCAAGACGTGATGTGGTACTTTACGAGAGCTCAGGTGTCGTCTTAGTTTCCTGACCGTTATTTAAAATTAAGAAGTCCGTTCCCAGAAGTTCACGTGGTGTTTTTAAATGCGACCTCAATAAAACAATCAATTTTTTTCCGAACAATTCCTGCAGATGCAGGGTGTTAATTACTATTAATATTTTCTTATTGACTCTTTGCCTTTGTTTTCTAAAAGTTATTTGTGTTTCAGATCAG
>BMAV01009652.1:0-42530 GCA_019973955.1 Trichonephila inaurata madagascariensis | reverse complement strand
TGGGTTTTTCTGAAATTTTTTTTAAATAAAATTACCAAATTACCCATTTCACCGCCCTACCAAAAGGAATAAAAATTTTTCCCTCCGTTTACGAAATTCCTGGTAATCTTTTTAATTTAAAATGAAAAATTTTTAACGGAACCTTTTGAGCTTCGCTAAAGGGGCCAATTTACGCCCGTTTTTTTTAAACCCCAATTCTCCCCAAACTTATTTTTTTCTTACAGAATTCAACGCTGATCACGATATGTATGGCGCTTGTCGAAATTCCAATGGGTTCAAAAGTTATGCCAACGGTTTCTTTGAAATTCGTGCCCTTTTTTCAATAGTTGTTTCAGCATGCCCACCACTATTTTTTTTTTCCCCTAGAAATTTACCAAAGTGACCATTTCACTGAAATTTGAACCAGGAATCTAAATTTGGTCTCCGTTTCACGAAATTCCTGTAACTCTTTTTAAAAATGAAACCCCTTTTTGAAAAACCGACCTTTTGGCTTGAAAGCCAATTTACCGACCGATTTTAAAAAAACGGCCCAAATTTTCTACCAAACTTAGTTTTTCTTGAACAGATTTTAACGCTGATCACGAATATGTATGGCGCTTGTCGAAATTCCAATTAGTTCAAAAGTTATGCCCAACGGTTTCTTTGAAATTCGTGCCCTCTTTCAATAGTCTGTTTCAGTGACATGCCCACCACTATTTTTTTACCCTAGAAACTTAACAAAGTGACCATTTCACTCGAAATTTAACCAGGAATCTAAATCTGGTCTCCGTTTCAAGAAATTCCTGTAATTTTTTAAAAAATGAAACCCCTTTTTGAAAACCAACCTTTTGGCTTGAAAGCCAACTTACCGACCGATTTTAAAAACCGGGTCATTCCCAAAAAACCAAACCCCTTATTTTCTCTGCGATATTAAATAACGCTTGAATCAATGAAAGTTTGCGCCCGAAAAAATTTAAAATTTTTAAATTGCTAACCTTTTTAAAACGCCCCTCTTTCAATGCTTTTCAGACTTTTCTCCCCCTTTTTATTTTTTTTCCCTAAACTTACCAAATTATTTCTTTCACAATTCAAAGCCGAATCAAATTGTTCCGTTTCAAAAATTCCTGAATTTTTAAAAATGAACTTTCTTTTAAATTGGTGGCCCTTTCCCCTTTTAAAAAGGTGTTTCGCGAAAGCCCCCCCAAACCCAAAGAAACTTAAAAACCCATTTACTCTCAAAATTTTTTAAAACCGGAATAAATTGGGCCCGTAATGAAATTTGAAATTTTGAAAAAGAAAAAAGAAAAAAATCGACCTTTTTTGAGCGTTAAGCTTCAATGCTTATGGACGCATTTCTTTCCGTGCGTTTGACATTTTTGTCTTCTCATCTCACCAAACTTAGTTTTTTGCACAGAATTCAACGCTGATCACGAATATGCATGGCGCTTGTCGAAATTACAATTAGTTCAAAAGTTATGCCCAACGGTTTCTTTGAAATTCGTGCCCTCTTTCAATAGTCTGTTTCAGTGACATACCCACCACTATTATTTTTTTTTTACCCTAGAAACTTACCAAAGTGACCCATTTAACTCGAAATTTGACCAGGAATCCCAATCTGGTCTCCGTTTAAAGAAATTCCTGAAATTTTTTTTTAAAATCAAACACCTTCTTGAAAAAACCGACCTATTTGGCTTGAAAGCCAACTTACCAAACTATTTTAAAAAACCGGGTGTTATACAAACGAGAAGCCGCCCACAAACCCAAAGACACTTAAAACATTACCCTACGATTATTAGAACTCGAGTTATTGCACTTTGGTAATGCATTTCTATGACAAAATTCAGAAAAACACCGAAAAAAAAGTAAAAAAATTTTAATTGCGGTATTATCCTTTTTGAAGCGTTCGTCTTACATATGGGCTTAATTGCGACGCATTTCTCTTTTCCGTAGGTTTGGATCATTTTTCGTCTTCCTCCAATTCTCACCAAATTTAGTTTTTCTTCAGAGAATTCAACGCTGATCACGATTATGTATGGCGCTTGTCGAAATTCCAACTAGTTGAAAAGTTATGCCAAACGGTTTCTTTGAAATTCGTGCCCTCTTTCAATAGTCTGTGACATGCCCACCACTATTTTTTTACCCTACAAACTTACCAAAGTTACCCATTTCACTCGAAATTTGACCAGGAGTCTAAATCTGGTCTCCGTTTCACGAAATTCTTGTAACTCTTTTTAAAAATGAAACACCTTTTAAAAAAACCGACCTATTTGGCTTCAAAGCCAATTTACCGACCGATTTTAAAAAACCGGCCAACTCTCACCAAACTTAGTTTTTCTTGAACAGAATTCAACGCTGATCACGAATATGTATGGCGCTTGTCGAAATTCCAATTAGTTCAAAAGTTATGCCCAACGGTTTCTTTGAAATTCGTGCCATCTTTCAATAGTCTGTTTCAGTCACATGCCCACTACTATTTTTTTTTTACCCTAGAAACTTACCAAAGTGACCCATTTCACTCGAAATTTGACCAGGATTCCCAATCTGGTCTCCGTTTAAAGAAATTCCTGTAATTGTTTTAAAATGAAACACATTCTTGAAAAAACCGACCTATTTGGCTTGAAAGCCAACTTACCGATCGATTTTAAAAACCCGGGTGTCATTCGCACGAGAGGCCTTCTTCAAATCCAAAGACACTTAAAACATTACCCTGCGATTATTAGAACTCCAGTTATTGCACTTTGGTAATGCATTTCTATGACAAGTTTCAGAAAAACACCGAAAAAAAAAGTAAAAAATTTTTAATTGCGGTATTATCCTTTTTGAAGCGTTCGTCTTTCATATGGGCTTAATTGCGACGCATTTCTCTTTTCCGTGCGTTTGGATCATTTTTTTGTCTTCCTCCAATTCTCACCAAACTTAGTTTTTATTCACAGAATTCAACGCTGATCACGATTATGTATGGCGCTTGTCGAAATTCCAATTAGTTCAAAAGTTATGCCCAACGGTTTCTTTGAAATTCGTGCCCTCTTTCAATAGTCTGTTTCAGTGACATGCCCACCACTATTTTTTTTTTTACCCTAGAAACTTACCAAAGTGATCCATTTCACTCGAAATTTAACCAGGAATCTAAATCTGGTCTCCGTTTCACGAAATTCCTGTAACTCTTTTTAAAAATGAAACACATTTTTGGAAAAACCGACCTCTTTGGCTTGAAAGCCAACTTACCGACCGATTTTTAAAAAACGGCCAATTCTCACCAAACTTAGTTTTTCTTGAACAGAATTCAACGCTGATCACGAATATGTATGGCGCTTGTTGAAATTCAAATTAGTTCAAAAGATATGCCCAACGGTTTCTTTGAAATTCTTTCCCTTTTTTCAATAGTCTGTTTCAGTGACATGCCCACCACTTTTTTTACCCTAGAAACTTACCAAAGTGACCCATTTCACTCGAAATTTGACCAGGAATCTAAATCTGGTCTCCGTTTCACGAAATTCCTGTAATTTTTTTAAAAATGAAACACCTTCTTGAAAAAACCGACCTATTTGGCTTGAAAGCCAACTTCCCGACCGATTTTAAAAAACCAGGTGTCATTCGAACGAGAAGCCGCCCCCAAACACAAAGACACTTAAAACATTACTCTGCGATTATTAGAACTCGAGTAATTGCACCTTGGTAATGCATTTTTATGACAAGTTTCAGAAAAACACCGAAAAAAAAAGTAAAAATTTAATTGCGGTATTATCCTTTTTGAAGCGTTCGTCTTTCATATGGGCTTAATTGCGACGCATTTCTCTTTTCCGTGCGTTTGATCATTTTTGGTCTTCCTCCATTCTCACCAAACTTAGGTTTCTTGCACAGAATTCAACGCTGATCACGAATATGTATGGCGCTTGTCGAAATTCCAATTAGTTCAAAAGTTATGCCCAACGGTTTCTTAGGAAATTGTGCCCTCTTTCAATAGTGTGTTTCGGTGACATACCCACCACTATTTTTTTTTTACAATAGAAACTTACCAAAGTTACCATTTCACTCAAGGGGTGACTAGGAATCAAATCCTGGTCTCCGTTTCACCGAAATTCCTGTAATTTTTGTTTTAAAAATGGCTACATTCTTGAGAAAAACCGACCTATTTGGCGAAGCCAACTTACCGGGCTGATTTTAAAAAACCGGCCACTTCTCTCGCAAACTTAGTTTTTTTTTGCTGGGGAATTCAACGCTGATCACGAATATGCATGGCGCTTGTCGAAATTACAATTAGTTCAAAGAAGAAGTTATGCCCAACGGTTTTCTTTTCGAAATTCGTGCCCTCTTTCAATAGTCTTTGTTTCAGTGACTTAACCACCACTATTATTTTTTTACCCTGAGCTTACCGAGTGACCAATTTTAACTCGAAATTTGACCAGGGAGTCTGATACGGTCTCGCGTTTAAAAATTCCTGTAATTGTTTTTAAAGATCAAACACCTTCTTGAAAAACCGACCTGTTTACGGCGAAAGCCAACTTACCAAGCTATTTTTAAAACCGAAGATTGTTAAGCTACAAATAAGCCCCCGCCTAAAGACACTTAAAACATTACCCTGCGATTATTAAGAACTCGAGGTTATTTGCACTTTGGTAATGCATTTCTATGGTAAAAATTCAGAAAAACACCGATAAAAAAGTAAAAAAATTTTAATTGCGGTATTATCCTTTGCGGAAGCGTTCGTCTTACATATGGGCTTAACTTAATTGCGACGCATTTCTCTCTTTTCCATGGGTTTGGATCATTTTTTGTCTTCTCCCAATTCTCCGCAAACTTGTGGTTTTTAAGAAGAATTCTTGCTGATCCACGATTATGTATGGCGCTTACATTGAAAATCAACTAGTTCAAAAGTTATGCCAAACGGTTTCTTGCTTTTGAAATTCGTGCCTCACTTTCAATAATTCTGTGACAAGCCCACCACTATTTTTTTTTACCCTACAAACTTACCAAAGTTACCCATTCTACTCGAAATTTGACCAGGAATCTAAATCTGGTCTACGTTTCTGAAATTCCTGAAAACTCTTTTTTTAAAATGGAAACCTTTTGAAAAACCAGCCTATTTTGGCTTCAGGAAACTGATTTACCGACCGATTTTAAAAACCGGCCAATTCTCACCAAACTTGGATTTTTCTTGAACAGATTGGCGCTGATCCACACGAATATGCATGGCGCTTGTCGAAATTACAATTAGTTCAAAAGTTATATAACGGTTTCTTTGAAATTCATTTGCCCTCTTTCAATAGTCTGTTGTTTCAGTGACATGCCCACCACTATTATTTTTTTTTACCCTAGAAACTTACACCAAAGTGACCCATTTCACTCAATTTGACCAGGAATCCCAATCTGGTCTCCGTTTCTGAAATTCCTGTAATTGTTTTAAAATGAAACACCTTCTTGAGAAAAAACCGACCTATTTGTTGGCTTGAAATAAACTTACCGATCGATTTTAAAACCCGGGTGTCATTCGAACGACAGGCCGCCCCCAAACACACAGACATTTAAAACGACGCCCGCAAGTTATTAGGGCTCGAGGTTGTGCACTTTGGTAATGCATTTCCCGCAACAAGTTTCAGAGAAAACACCAGCGAAAAAGTAAAAAAAATTTTAATTGCGTTATTATCCTTTTGAAGCGTTCGTCTTACATATGGGCTTAGTACGACGCATTTCTCTCTTTTCCGTGCGTTTGGATCATTTTTTTGTCTTCCTCAATTCTCACCTAATGAGTTTTGCTTTTCAGGAATTCAACGCTGATCACGAATATGTATGGTTCTTGTCAAAATTCCAATTAGTTCAAAGTTATGCTAAGCGGTTTCTTTGAAATTCATGCCCACTTTCAATAGTCTGTTTCCAATTCGCCTATTTTTTTTTTTACCCTGAGAAACTTACCAAAGTTACCGTATCACTCAGAATTTGACCAGGAATCCCAATCGGTCTCCGTTTCGAATTCCTGTAATTTTTTTAAAATGAAACACATTCGCTGAGAAAAACCGACCTATTTGGCTTGAAAGCCAACTTACCGGGCACAATTTCAAAAACCGGCTGATTCTGCGCCAAAGTTTTTTCTTGAACAAATTCAACGCTGATCACGAGTATACGTAGCGCTTGTCGAAATTCAATTAGTTCAAAAGTTATACTTAACGGTTTTCTTTGGGGGTGTTTATACTTTAATAGTCTGTTTCAGTCACATGCCCACTACTATTTTTTACCCTAGAAACTTACCAGAAGTGACCCATTTCACTCAGAGATTTGACCAGGAATCCCAATCACAGGTCTCCGTTTCACGAAATTCCGCCAGCGATTTTTTTAAAATGAAACACATTCTTGAGAAAAGGCAGGCTGTTTGACGAAGCCAACGCGGGCAATTTCAAAAAACCGGCCACTTCTCACCAAACTTAGTTTTCTTGCACAAGATTTTAACTTACTGATCACGAAATATGCATGGCGCTTGTCGAAGTACAATTAGTTCAAAGTTTATGCCCAACGGTTTCTTTTGAAATTCATTGCCATCTTTGAATAGTCTGTTTCAGTCACATGGCCACTACTATTTTTTACCCTAGAAACTTACCAAAGTGTCCCATTTTACTCGAGGAATTTGACCAGAAATCCCAATCTGGTCTCCGTTTCACGAGAAATTCCTGTTATTTTTTTTAAAATGAAACACCTTCTTGAAAAAACCGACCTATTTGGCTTGAAAGCCAACTTACCGATCGGTTAAAGCCGGGTGTCATTCGGAACGCAGGCCGCCCACAAATACTGAACATTTAAAAGCATTGCCACCTGCGATTATTAGAACTCGGTTTACATTGCACTTTGCGGTAATGCATTTCTATGACAAAATTCAGAAAAACACCGAAAAAAAGTAAAAAATTTTAATTGCGGGTATTATCCTTTTTGAAGCGTTCGTCGCACATATGGGCTTAATTGCGACGCATTTCTCTTTTCCGTAGGTTTGGATCATTTTTTTGTCTTCCTCAATTCTCCTGGAAAGCAGTTTTTTAAAATTCAGCCCGCTGATTACGGTGATTATGTATGGCGCTTGTCGAAATTCCAACCAGTTCAAAGTTATGCCAAACGGTTTCTTTTGAAATTTGTGCCCTCTTTCGTAGTCTGTGACATGCCCACCACACTATTTTTTTTACCCTACAAACTTACCAAAATTACCCATTTAACTCAAGAAATTTGATCAAGGTCCCAAATCTGGTCTCCGTTTCACGGGAATTCCTGTAATCTTTTAAAAATGAAACACCTTTTTGAAAAACCGACCTATTTGGCTTCAAAGCCACCGACCGATTTTAAAAAACCGGCCAGTTCTCACCAGGTTTTCTTGAACAGAGATTCAACGCTGATCCGCGAATATGCATGGCATTGTCGAAATTCAATTAGTTCAAAGAAAGTTATGCTGGTTTCTTTGAAATTGGTACCATCTTTCAATAGTCTGTTTCAGTCACATGCCCACTATATTTTTTACCTAGAAACTTACCAGTGACCCGCATTTGGAAGCGGCAGGATGTATCTGGTCTCCGTTCACGAAAATTCTGTAATTTGTTTAAAAATGAAACACATTCCTGAGAAAAAACCGACCTATTTGGCTTGAAAGCCAACTTACCGAACGATTTCAAAAACCGGCCGCTATACCAAACTTAGTATTTCAACGCACAGAATTCAGCGCTGATCACGAATATGCATGGCGCTTGTCGAAATTACATTGGATACCAAAAGAAGTTACATGCCCAACGGTTTTCTTCCAGAAATTCGTGCGCCCTCTTTTCAATAGTCTGTTTCAGTGACATACTTTTCTACTATTATTTTTTACACAGAAACTTACCAAAGTGACATTCCTCGAAATTTGACCAAGGGTCTAATCTGGTCTCCGTTTCACGAAAATTCCTGTAATTTTAAAGATAAAACACCTTCCTTTGAAAGAAAAACCGTCTATTTGGCAGCTAAACTTACCGATCGATTTTAAAACCCGGTGTCATTCGAACGACAGGCGCCCAAACACACAGACATTTAAAACATTACCCTGCGATTATTAGAACTCGAGTTATTGCACTTTGTTGTCTGCATTTCACTGCAACAGAACTCAGAAAACCACCGAAAAAAGTAAAAATTTTAATTGCGGTATTATCCTTTTGAAGCCGTTCGTCTTACATATAGACTTAATTGCGACGCATTTTCTCTTTTCAGTGCGTTTGGATCATTTTTGTCTTCCTCAATTCTCACTAACAGGTTTTCTTGCACAGATTCAACGCTGATCACGAATATGTATGGCGCTTGTCAAGAATTTAATTAGTTCAAAGTTATGCCCAACGGTTTCTTTGAAATTCATGCCCTCTTTCAATAGTCTGTTGTTGTTATACCCACCACTATTTTTTTTTTTTTTTACCTAAAACTTACCAGAGTTTTACCATGTCCTCGAAATTTGATAGGAATCCCAATCTGGTCTCCGTTTCACGAAATTCCTGTAATTTTTTTTAAAAATGAAACACATTCTTGAAAAAACCGACCTATTTGGCTTGAAGAGTCAACTTACCGAGCAATTTCAAAAAAGTAACCACTTCTCACCAAACTTAGTTTTCTTGCAGAGATTTCAGCACTGATCACGAATATGCATGGCGCTTGTCGAAATTACAATAGTGGATTCAAAAGTTAGTACCCAACGGTTTCTTTGAAATTCGTGCCATCTTTCAATAGTCTGTTTCAAGTCACATACCCACTACTATTTTTTTACCTAGAAACTTACCAAAGTGTCCCATTTCACTCAGGGTGACGAAATGTCTGGTCTCCGTTTCTACAAAAAATAATTCCATAATTATTTTTTTTTAAATGAAACACCTTCTTGAAAAAACCGACCTATTTGGATTGAAAGCCAACTTACCGATCGATTTTAAAACCCGGGTGTCATTCGAACGACAGGCCGCCCCCAAATACACAGACATTTAAGGCATTACCTGCGATTATTAGAGCTCCGGTTTGTTGCACTTTGGTAATGCATTTCTATGACAAGTTTCAGAAAAACACCGAAAAAAAGTAAAAAATTTTAATTGCGGTATTATCCTTTTTGAAGCGTTCGTCTTACATATGAATAATTGCGACGCATTTCTCTTTCCGTGCGTTTTGGATCATTTTTGTCTTCGCAATTCTCACCTAACAGGTTTTCTTGCGCAGAAATTCAACGCTGATCACCCAGACCAATAGCTGCATGGCGCTTGTCAAAATTCAATTAGTTCAAAGTTATGCCCAACGGTTTCTTTGAAATTCGTTGCCTCTTTCAATAATAGTCTGTGTCATACCCACCACTTTATTTTTTTTTTTTTTTACCTAGAAACTTACCAAAGTTACCCATGTCGCTCGAAATTTGACCAGGGATCGTCGGGTCTCCGTTTCCACGAAATTCCCTGCTTTTTTTTAAAAATGAAACAGATTCTTGAAAAACTGACCTATTTGAAGCGAAAGCCAACTTACCGATCGATTTTAAAAACACGGGTGTCATTCGAACGAGAGGCCGCCCCCAAACCCAAAGACATTTAAAACATTACCCTGCGATTATTAGAACTCGAGTTATTGCACTTTAATGCATTTCTATGACGGGGCAAGAAAATCACCGAAAAAAAGCAAAATTTTTAATTGGTGACGGTATGCATCGCTTTTGAAGCGTTCGTCTTTCATATGGGCTTAATTGCGACGCATTTCTCTTTTCCGTAAGGTTTTGGATCGGCATCTTCCTCAATTTACCGGTAGTTTTCTTCAATTCAACGCCTGATCACGATTAATAATATATGGCGCTTGTCGAAATTCAACTGGATTCAAAAGTTATGCCAAACGGTTTATTTGAAATTCGTGTCCTCTTTCAATAGTCTGTGTCATGCCCACCACTATTTTTTTACTGAAACTTACCAAAGTTACCCATTTCACTCGAAATTTGACCAGGAATCTAAATCTGGTCTCCGTTTCACGAAATTCCTGTAACTCTTTTTTAAATAAAACACAGCACGGCAGCGAAACCTATTTGGCTTCAAAAGCCAATTTACCGACAGGTGCAAAACCAGCCAGATTACTCTTCAAAACTTAGTTTTTCTTGAACAGAATTCAGCGCTGATCACGAATATGTATGGCGCTTGTCGAAATTCAGTGGATTCAAAGTTATACTTAACGGTTTTCTTTGAAATTCGTGCCATGTTTCAATAGTCTGTTTCCAGTCCACATACCCACTACTATTTTTTTTTACCCTAGAAACTTTACCAGTGGCCTGCACTCGAAATTTGACCAGGAATCTGCAATCTGGTCTCCAATTAAAATTTACCATTGTTTTAAAATGAAACACGTTCTTGGAAAAGGCAAGGCCCTATTTGGCGAAAACCAACTTACCGATCGATTTAAAAACCGGGTGTCATTCGCGCCTCAGGCCCAAAGACACTTAAACATTACCCTGCGATTATTAGAACTCAGTTATTGCACTTTTGGTAATGCATTTCTATGACAAGTTTCAGAAAAACACCGAAAAAAAGTAAAATTTTTAATTGCGGTATTATCAACTTTTAGGCCGTTCTAGGTCTTTCATATATGAACTGAATTGCGACCCTATTCCATAACTTTTCCGTGCGTTTGGATCGTGTTTTTGTGCTCCTCCAATTCTCACTAACAGGTTTTGCATTCGGCGCTGATCACACGAATATCAGCCTTGTCAAAATTCAGTAGTTTCAAAGAGACCTGCCCAACGGACAGCTGGGGAAATTCCATGCCCTCTTTCAATAGTCTGTTTCCGGTAGGCGCGCCACCGCTATTTTTTACCTTAGAAACTTAACAAAGTTGCCCTGCATGTCCTCGAAATTTGACCAGGAATCCCAATCAGTCTCCGTTTCTGCGAAAATTCCTGTAATTTTTTTAAATGAAACACATTCTTGAAAAAACCGACCTATTTGGCTTGAAAGCCAAGCGCAGTACATAATTTCAAAACCGGCCACTTCTCCTGAAACGGTTTTCTTTGCGGAATTCAACACACGATCACGGTATGCATGGCGCTTGTCGAAATTACAATTGGATTCAAAGTTGGCCCAGCGGTTTCTTTGAAATTCGTGCCATCTTTCAATATTCTGTTTCAAGTCACAGCGCGCTGCCTGTGCTTTTTACCTAGAAACTTACCAGAAGTGACCCATTTCACTCCAATTTGACCAGGAATGCAATCTGGTCTGCTCCGTTTCACAAAATTCCTGCTTGTTTTTAAAATGAAACGCATTCTTGAGAAAAACGGCCTATTTGGCTTGAAAGCCAACTTACCGAACAATTACAAAAACCGGTACTTCTCACCAAACTTAGTTTTCTTGCACAGAATTCAACACAGTCACGAATATGCATGGCGCTTGTCGAAATTACAATTAGTTCAAAAAGTTATGCCCAACGGTTTCAACGAAATTCGTGCCATCTCTTTCAAATAGTCTGTTTCAGTCTTTGCCCACTACTATTTTTTTTTACCCTAGAAACTTACCAAAGTGTTACATTTCATAAATTTGACCAGAAATCCCAATCTGGTCTCCGTTTTAGAAATTTACACCTGTAATTGTTTTTAAAATGAAAACACATTCTTGAAAAAACCGACCTATTTGGCTTGAAAATAACTTGCAGAATCGATTTAAAAACCCGGGTGTCATTCGCACGAGAGGCCGCCCTCAAACCCAAAGACACTTAAAAACTTATTACTGCGATTATTAAAACTCAGGGTTGTGCACTTTGGTAATGCATTTCTATGACAAGTTTCAGAAAATCACCGAAAAAAGCAAAAGGTACCCAATTGTGTGGTATTACATCCTTTTTTGAAGCGTTTAAAAGTCTTTCATATGGAGAAGCGAAATTTGCGACGCATTTCTGCTTTTCCGTAGGTTTGGATCATTTTTTGTCTTCCTCAATTCTCACCAAACTTAAAAGTTTTTCTTCAGAGAATTCAACGCTGATCACGATTATGTATGGCGCTTGTCGAAATTCAACTAGTTCAAAAGTTATGCCAAACGGTTTTCTTTGAAATTCGTGCCCTCTTTTCAATAGTCATATTAATTAACGCCCACCACTATTTTTTCTACAAACTTACCAAAAGTTACCCATTTCACTCGAAATTTGACGGGAATCTAAATCTGGTCTCCGTTTCTATTCCTGTAACTCTTTTTAAAAATGAAACACCTTTTTGAAAAAAACCGACCTGTTGGCTTCAAAGCCAGTTTACCGACGAATTTTTAAAAAGGCAATTTTCACCAAGCAGTTTTTCTTGAACAGAAATTCAACATGATCACAGATATGTATGGCGCTTACATCGAAATTCCAATTAGTTCAAAAGTTATGCCCAACGGTTTCTTTGAAATTCGTGCCATCTTTCAATAGTCTGTTTCAGTCACATACCCACTACTATTTTTTTACCCTAGAAACTTACCGTGACCCATTTCACTCAGGGGTGACCAGGAATCCCAATCTGGTGCCAATTAAAAGAACCCTGTAATTGTTTTAAAATGAAACACATTCTTGAAAAACCGACTATTTGGCCAGCCAGCTTACCGTCGATTTTAAAAACCGGGTGTCATTCGCACGAGAGGCCGCCCCTCAAACCCAAAGACACTTAAAAACATTACCCTGCGATTATTAAGAACTCGGTTATTGCACTTTGGCTACATTTCTATATTGACAAAGTTTCAGAGAAAAACGCGAAAAAAAGTAAAAATTTTTAATTGCGGTATTATCCTTTGAAGCGTTCGTCTTTCATATGGGCTTAATTGCGACTAATTTCTCTTTTCCGTGCGTTTGGATCATTTTTTGTGTCGCTTATAAATTCTCACCTAACAGGTTTTCTTGCGGGTGCGACGGAATGCGTTATGCGGCGTGGTGCCGGTTGGGTTCAAAAGTTATGCCCAACGGTTTCTTTTTGAAATTCATACCCTGCCAATAGTCTGTTTTCAGTGACATGCCACCACTATTTTTTTGCTTAGAAACTTAACAAAGTTACCCATACGCCATCGAAATTTGACCAGGAATCCCAATCTGGTCTCATTTCACAAAATTCACCATGTTTTTAAAATAAAACACATTCTTGAGAAAAACCGACCTATTTGGCTTGAAAGCCAACTTACCGAACAATTGCAAAAAACCGGCCACTTCTCTCCTGCCAAACTTAGTTTTCTTGCACAAATTCAACACTGATCACGAATATGCATGGCGCTTGTCGAAATTACAATTAGTTCAAAAGTTATGCCCAACGGGACAGCACGAAATTCGTGCCATCTTTCAATAGTCTGTTTCAGTCACATGCGCCTATTTTTTTTTTACCCTAGAAACTTACCAAAAGTGTCCCATTTTACTCAATTTGACCAGAAATCCCAATCTGGTCTCCGTTTCACTAGCATTCCTGTTATTTTTTAAAATGAAACGCCTTCTTGAAAAACCGACCTATTTGGCTTGGCTTCAACTTACCGATCGATTTTAAAACCCGGGTGTCATTCAGACGACAGGCCGCCCCAAATACACAGACATTTAAAACGTACCCTGCGATTATTAGGGCTCGAGGTTATTGCGCTTTGGTAGTACATTTCTATGACAAAATTTTCAGAAAAACACCGAAAAAAAGTAAAAAATTTTTAATTGCGGTATTATCCTTTTTGAAGCGTTCGTCTTACATATGGGCTTAATTGCGACGCATTTTCTCTTTTCCGTAGGTTTTGGATGGTTTTTGTCTTCCTCCAATTCTCACCAAACTTAGTTTTTTTAAGAGAATTCAACGCTGATTACGATTATGTATAGCTTGTCAGAAATTCAACTAGTTCAAAAAGTTATACTTAAACGGTTTCTTTGAAATTCGTGCCCTCTTTCAATAGTCTGGGCGTACCCACCACTATTTTTTTTACCCTACAAACTTACCGGGTACCCATTTCACTGAAATTTGATCAGGAATCTAAATCTGGTCTCCGTTTCACGAGAATTCCTGCTAGCAACTCTTTTTAAAAATGAAACACCTTTTTGAAAAAACCGACCTATTTGGCTTCAAAGCCAATTTACCGACCGATTTTAAAAAACCGGCCAATTCTCACCAAAGTTTTTCTTGAACAGAATTCAACGCTGATCACGAATATGCATGGCGCTTGTCGAAATTCCAATTAGTTCAAAAGTTACATGCCCAACTTGGTTTTCTTTGAAATTCGACTTAAATCTTTCAATAGTCTGTTTCAGTCACATGCCCACTACTATTTTTTTTTTACCCTAGAAACTTACCAAAGTGACCCATTTGACTTGAAATTTGACCAGGAATCTTAATCTGGTCTCCGTTTCACGAAATTCCTGTAATTTGTTTAAAAATGAAACACCTTCTTGAAAAAAGAAACCGTCCTATTTGGCGAAAATAACTTACCGATCGATTATAAAAACCGGGTGTCATTCACTTTTGAGATACGCCCTCAAACGAACACTTAAAACGTACCCTGCGATTATTAGAACTCCAGTTATTTGCGCTTTGGTAATGCATTTCTATGACAAGTTCAGAAAAAACACCGAAAAAAGTAAAAAATTTTAATTGCGGTATTATCCTTTTTGAAGCGTTTCTGGGTAAGCACATGGGCTTAATTGCGTGCTTTCCGTGCGTTTGGATCGTTTTGTCTTCCTCCAATTCTCACCTAACAGGTTTTCTTGCAGAATTTAAACGCTGATCGCAGATAATGTATGGCCGTGGAAATTTAATTAGTTCAAAAGTTATGCCCAACGGTTTCTTTGGGGAAATTCGGCTGCACTCTTTCAATAGTCTGAACTTTGGTGACATGCCCACCACTATTTTTTACCCTAGAAACTTTTAAATTACCCATGTCACTCGAAATTTGACCAGGAATCCCAATCTGGTCTCCCGTTTCACGAAAATTCCTGTAATTTTATTTTAAAATGAAACACATTCTTGAGAAAAACCACCTATTGTTGAAGGCGAAGCCCAGCACCGAACAATTTCAAAAACCGGCGCACTTCCTCACCAAACTGGGAACGCGCACAGAATTCAACACTGATCACGAATATGCATGGCGCTTGTCGAAATTACAATTAGTTCAAAAGTTATGCCCAACGGTTTCTTTGAAATTCGTGCGCATCTTTTAATGGTCTGTTTCAGTCACATGCCCACTACTATTTTTTACCCTAGAAACTTACCAAAGGTGTCCCATTTCATAATTTGACCAGAAATCCAATCTGGTCTCCGTTTTACCGAAAATTCCTGTTATTTTTAAAGTAAAACACCTTCTTGAAGAAAAACCGACCTATTTGGCTTGAAAGCCAAAGCTTACCGATCGATTTTAAAACCGGGTGTCATTCGAACGACAGGCCGCCCAATACACAGACATTTAAAACATTACCCTGCGACTATTAGAACTCGAGTTATTTGCTTGTTAATGCATTTCTATGACAAGTTTCAGAAAAACACCGAAAAAAGTAAAAATTTTAATTGCGGTATTATCCTTTTTGCGAAGCGTTCGTCTTACATATGGGCTTAATTGCGACGCATTTCTCTCTTTTCGATGCGTTGGTCATTTTTTGTCTTCCTCAATTCTCACACAACAGGTTTTCTTGCACAGAATTCAGCTGATGCGAATATGTTATGGCGCTTGTGGAAATTCAATTAGTTCAAAAGAAGTTACATGCCCAACGGTTTTCTTTTGAAATTCGTGCCCTCTTTCAATAGTCTGTGTCATGCCCACCACTATTTTTTTACCCTAGAAACTTACCAAAGTTACCCATGTCACTCGAAATTTGACCAGGAATCCCAATCTGGTCTCCGTTTCACGAAATTCCTGTAATTTTTTTTTAAAATGAAACAGATTCTTGAAAAAACCGACCTATTTGGCTTGAAAGCCAACTTACCGATCGATTTTAAAAACACGGGTGTCATTCGAACGAGAGGCCGCCCCAAACCCAAAGACATTTTAAAACATTACCCCGCGATTGGTTGTAGAACTCGAGTTATTGCACTTTGGTAATGCATTTCTATGACAAAGCTTCAGAAAATCACCGAAAAAAAAGTAAAAATTTTAATTGCGGTATTATCCTTTTTTGAAGCGTTCGTCTTTCTATATGGGCTTAATTATGACGTGCATTTCTTCTTTTCCGTAGGTTTGATCATTTTTGACTTCCCTCCCAATTTCTCACCAAACTTAGTTTTTCTTCAGAGAATTCAACGCTGATCACGATTATGTATGGCGCTTGTCGAAATTCCAACTAGTTCAAAAGTTATGCCAACGGTTTCTTTTGAAATTCGTGCCCTCTTTCAATAGTCTGTGTCATGCCCACCACTATTTTTTTTTACTCCTACAAACTTACCAAAGTTACCCATTTCTTTGACTCGAAATTTGACCAGGAATCTAAATCTGGTCTCCGTTTCACTTGTAAATTCCTGTAACTCTTTTAAAATGAAACACTTTTTGAAAAACTGGACCTATTTTGGCTTCAGTTAATTTTACCGACCGATTTTAAAAAAAACCGGCCAATTTTCACCAAATCCTAGTTTTTCTTGAACAGAATTCAACGCTGATCACGAATATGTATGGCGCTTGTCGAAATTCCAATTAGTTCAAAAAGTTATGCCCAACATTTTCTTTAAAATTCGTGCCATCTTCAATAGTCTGTTTCCCAGTCACATGCCCACTACTATTTTACCCTAGAAACTACCAAAGTGACCCATTTCACTCGAATTTGACCAGGAATCCCCAATCTGGTCTCCGTTTAAAGAAATTCTGTAATTTTTAAAATGAAACATATTCTGAAAACTGACCTATTTGGCTTGAAAGCCAACTTCAATGATCGATTTTAAAAACCCGGGTGTCATTCGCACGAGGCCGCCCCTCAAACCCAAAGACACTTAAAACATTACCTGCGATTATTAGAACTCCAGTTATTGCACTTTGGTAATGCATTTCTATGACAAAGTTTGTGAAAAACACCGAAAAAGTAAAAAAATTTTTAATTGCGGTATTATCCTTTTTTGAAGCGTTTCGTCTTCATATGGGCTTAATTGCGACTCAATTTCTTTTCCGTGCGTTTTATCATTTTTTGTCTTCCTCCAATTCTCACCAAACTTAGTTTTTATTCACAGAATTCAACGCTGATCACGATTATGTATGGCGCTTGTCGAAATTCCACTAGTTCTCAAAAGTTATGCTCATGGTTTTTGAAATTAAAAGGCCCTCTCTTCAATAGTGTGTTTTAGTGACATGCCCATCACTATTTTTTTTTTACAATAGAAACCTCTACTAAAGCTACTCATTTCACTGAAATTTGACCAGAATCCAAATCTGGTCTCCGTTTCCACGAAATTCTGTAATTTTGTTTAAAATGAAAACACACATCTTTTGAGAAAAAAAATCGACCCATTTGGCTTTGAAAGCCAACTTCTATCGAACGATTTAAAAAAACCGGCCACTTCTCACCAAACTTATTTTTGCATGAATTCAACGCTGATCACGAATATGCATGGCGCTTGTCGAAATTACAATTAGTTCAAAATTTATGCTCAACGGTTTCTTTGAAATTGTGCCCTCTTTCAATAGTCTGTTTGCGATACAACCACCACTCATTATTTTTTTTTACTCCTGAAACTTACCAAAGTGACCCATTTAACTCGAATTTGACTAGAATCCCAATCTGGTCTCCGTTTAAAGAAATTCCTGAAATTTTTTTTAAAAATCAAACACCTTCTTTGAAAAATCGACCTATTTGGCTTTGAAAGCCAACTTATCAAACTACTTTAAAAACCGGGTGTTATACAAACGAGAAGCCGCCCAAAACCCAAAGACACTTAAACATTACTCCTGCGATTATTAGAACTCGAGTTATTGCACTTTGGTAATGCATTTCTATGACAAAATCTGTGAAAAAACACCGAAAAAAAAGTAAAATTTTTAATTGTGGTATTATTCTTTTGAAGCGTTCGGTCTTACATATGGGCTTAATTGCACGCATTTTTCCGTAGGTTTCCTGATCATTTTTTGTCTTCCTCCACTCACCAAACTTAGTTTTTCAGAGAATTCAACGCTGGATCACGATTATGTATGGCGCTTGTCGAAATTCCAACTAGTTCAAAGCGCTCCAAAGGTTTCTTTGAAATTCGTGCCCCTTTCAATAGCTGCCCGTTTGCGACATGCCCACCACTCATTTTTATTTTAATTTGTGAAATCATCAAAGTGATCGATTTCACCTGAAATTTAACCAGAATCTTAAATCTGGTCTCCGTTTCACGAAATTCCTGTAACTCTTTTAAAATAAAACATATTTGAAAAACTGACCCTTTTGGCTTGAGTTAACTTACCGACCGATTTTAAAAAAACGGCCAATTTTCACTAAACTAAGTTTGAACAGAATTCACCCGCTGATCACGAATATGTATGGCGCTTGTTGAAATTCAAATTAGTCAAAAAGTTATGCCCAACGGTTTCTTTGAAATTTTTCCCTTTTTTCAATAGTCTGTTTCAGTGACATGCCTCACCACTTTTTTTACCCTAGAAACCTTACCAAAGTGACCCATTTCACTTCGAAATTTGACCAGGAATCCAAATTCGGTCTCCGTTTCACGAAATCTCTGCACTTTTTTTAAAATGAAACACCTCTTGAAAAGACCTATTAGGCTTGAGCCAACTATCAAATCGAGTTTAAAACTGGGTAACATATTCGAACGAGAGGCCGCCCTCAAACCCAAAGACACCCTCTAAAACATTACCCTGCGATTATTAGAACTCCAGTTATTGCACCCCTGGTAATGCATTTCTCTATGACAAGCTTCAGAAAACACCGAAAAAAAGTAAAAAATTTTTAATTGCGGTATTATCCCTTTTGAAGTTGCCTGTCTTTCATATGGGCTTAATTTTGCGATTTGCATTTCTTTTCCGTAGGTTTGGATCATTTTTTGTCTTCCTCCAATTCTCACCCTCAAATCCTAGTCTTTCTTCTTCAGAGAATCTTCAACGCTGATCACGATTATGTATGGCGCTTGTCGAAATTCCAACTAGTTCCGTAAAGTTATGCCAAACGGTTTCTTTGAAATTCGTGCCCTCTCTTTTCAATAGTCTGTGACATGCTCACCACTATTTTTTACCCGCACCCTACTTCAAAGTTACCCATTTCACTCTGAATTTGACCAGGAATCTAAATCTGGTCTCCGTTTCACGAAATCTCTGTAACTCTTTTTAAAAGGAAACACCTTTTTGAAAACTGACCTATTTGGCTTCAAAGCTAATTTACCGATCGGATTTTAAAACCGGCCAATTTATCCAAACTTTCTGTTTTTCTTGAACAGAATTCAACGCTGATCACGAATATGTATAATGCTGTCGAAATTCCAATTAGTTCAAAAGTTATGACCAACGGTTTCTTTTGAAATTCGTGCCATCTTTCAATAGTCTGTTTCCAGCTCACATGCCCACTACTATTTTTTTTTACCCTAGAAACTTACCACAAAGTGACCCATTTCAATTCTAGAAATTTGACCAGGAAATCCCACCTGGTCTCCGCTTGAAGAAATTCCTGTAATTGTTTTTAAAATGGAACATATGCCTCTGAAAAACTGACTATTTGGCTTGAAAGCCAACTACCGATCGATTTTAAAACCTGGCGTCTGCACGAGAGGCCGCCTCAAAACCCAAAAAGACACTTAAAACATTACCCTGCGATTATTAGAACTCCAGTTATTGCACTTTGGTAATGCAATTTATGACAAAGCTTTCAGAAAAACACCGGAAAAAAAAGTGGCACTTTAATTGCGGGTATTATCCTTTTGGAAGTTGCCTGGTTCTTCATATTAATTTAGTGACTAATTTCTTCTTTTCCGTGTTGCTTTTATCATTTTTGTCTTCCAATTTCACCAAATCCTAGTTTTTTATTCACAGAATTCAATGCTGATCACGATTATGTATGGCGCTTGTCGAAATTCCAATTAGTTCAGTAAAAGTTATGCTCATGGGTTTCTTTGAAATTCAAAGCCCTTCAATAGTGTGTTTTAGTGACATTCTATCACTATTTTTTTTTTTTACAATAGAAACTTACCAAAGTTACTATTTCACTCGAAATTTGACCAGGAATCCAAATCTTGGTCTCCGTTTCACGAAATTCCTGTAATTTTGTTTAAAATGAAACATTACTTGAGAAAACTGACCTATTTATTTGAAAGCCAACTTACCGAACGATTTAAAAACCGGCCACTTCTCACCAAACTTATTTTTTGACAGAATTCAACGCTGATCACGAATATGCATGGCGCCGTCGAAATTACAATTAGTTCAAAATTTATGCCTAACGGTTTCTTTGAAATTCGTGCCCCCTCTTTCAATAGTCTGTTTCCCAGTGACATAACCACCACTATTATTTTTTTACCCTAGAAACTTACCAAAGTGACCCATTTAACTCGAAATTGACTCAGGAATCCCAATCTGGTCTCCGTTTAAAGAAATTCTGTAATTTTTTTTAAAATCAAACACCTTCTTGAAAATGACCTATTTGGCCGAAAGCCAACTTACCAAAATCCGCCTTTAAAGTCTGTGTTATATAAACGAGAAGCCGCCCAAAACCCAAAGATGACACTTAAAACATTACCCTGCGATTATTGAACCGAGTTATTGCACTTTGGTAATGCATTATGACAAAATTCAGAAAAACACCGAAAAGTGCAAATTTTAATTGTGGTATTATCTTTTGAAGCTGCTCCGTCTTGCCATATGGGCTTAATTGCGACGTGCATTTCTCTTTCCCGTGGTTTCGATCATTTTTGTCTTCCTCCAATTCTCACCAAACTTAGTTTCTTCAGAGAATTCAACGCTGATCACGATTATGTATGGCGCTTGTCGAAATTCCAACTAGTTCAGCAAGTTATAGCCTGTGTTGCTCTTTGAAATTCGTGCCCCTTTTCAATAGTCTGTTTCAGTGACATGCCTCACCAATTATTTTTTTATTTTACCCTAGAAACTTATCAAAGTGATCGATTTCACTCGAAATTTAACCAGGAATCTAAATCTGGTCTCCGTTTCACGAAATTCCTGTAACTCTTTTAAAAAAATAAGTTCACATTTTTGAAACTGACCCCTTTTGGCTTGAAAGTTAACTTACCGAATGATTTTTAAAAAAACGGCCACACCTCACCAAACTTAGTTTTTCTCCTGAACAGAATTCAACGCTGATCACGAATATGTATGGCGCTTGTTGAAATTCAAATTAGTTCAAAAAGCGTTCTAAACGGTTTCGGAAATTCTTTCCTTTTTCAATAGTCTATCAGTGACATGCCCAATTAATTTTTTTTTTTTTACCCCAGAAACTTACCAAAGTGACCCATTTCACCTCGAAATCGCCCAGGAATCCAAATCTGGTTCCGTTTTAATGTGAAATTCCTGTAATTTTAAAATGAAACACCTTCTTTGAAAAAGACTATTAGCTTGAAAGCCAACTTTACCGACCGAGTTTAAAAAACCGGGTGTCATTCGAACGAGAGGCCGCCCTCAAACCCAAAGACACTTAAAACATTACCCTGCGATTATTAGAACTCCAGTTATTGCACTTTGGTAATGCATTTCTATGACAAGTTTCAGAAAACCTGAAAAAAAGGGTAAAAAAATTTTAATTGCGGGTATTGTCTTTTAAGTGTTCGTCTTCATATAGCGCACTGGTGACGCAATTCTTTCCGTGCGTTTGGATCATTTTTTTTTGTCTTCCTCCAATTCTCACCAAATCCTGACTTTTTCTTCCACAGAATTCCACCGCCGATCACGAATATGTATGGCGCGTGTCGAAATTCCAACATAGTTCAAAAAGTTATGCCTTAACGGTTTCTTTGAAATTCGTGCCCCTCTTTCTTCTACTAGTCTTCATTGCTTCCCAGTGACATGCCCACCACTATTTTTTACCCTAGAAACTTACTCAAAGTGACCTATATTTCACTCGAAATTTGACCAGAATCCAAATCTGGTCTCCAAGGTTTCACGAAATTCCTGTAAAATTTTTTCAAAATAAAACACCTTCAGAAAACTGACCTATTTCGACTTCGAAAGCCAATCACTGACCGATTTCTAAAAACCGGCCAATTCTCACCAAACTTAGTTTTTCTCTGTACAGAATTCGACGCTGATCACGAATATGCATGGCACCCGTCAAAATTCCACTAGTTCAAAAGTTATGCCCACCTGGCTTCTTTGAAATTCGTGCCCTCTTCAATAGTCTGTTTTAGTGACACATGCCCACCACTCATTATTTTTTACCCCAGAAACTACCAAAGTGACCCATTTCACTCGAAATTTGACCAGTGAATCTAAATTCCGTCTCCGTTTCACGAAATTCTAAAATTTTTTTAAAAAATGAAACACCTTCTTGAAAACTGACCTATTTGGCTTTTGAAAGCCAAACTACTGACCGATTTTAAAAACCAGGTGCTGCCTGAACGAGAAGTTGTTCCCAAACCCAAAGACACTTAAACATTACTCTGCGATTGCTGTGGAACTCTATACCTGCACCTTGGTAATGCATTTTATGACAAAGTTTCAGAAAACACCGAAAAAAGTAAAAATTTAATTGCGTGATATCCTTTTTTGAGTGCCTGTCTTTCATATGGGCTTAATTGCGACGCATTTCTCTCTTTCCCGTGTGTTTGATCATTTTTGGTCTTCCTCCACTTCTCACCAAACCGTAGGTTTTCTTGCACAGAATTCAACGCCGGATCAGCCAACATGCGCTGGCCAATTTAAATTCCAAATAGTTCAAAAGTTATGCCCTAACGTTTTCGAAAATTCGTGCCCTTCTAATATTGTGTTTTGTGCGATGCCCACCACTATTTTTATAAATAGAACTTACCAGTTACCCATTTCACTTCGAAATTTTGACCAGGAATCCCAATCTGGTCTCCGTTTCACGAAATCCTCGTAATTTTTTAAAATTAAACAGCTTCTTGAAAACTGACCTATTTGGCTTGAAAGCCAACTTCTTACTGATCGATTTTAAAAACCCGGTGTCATTCCGAAACGAGAGGCCGCCCCAAACACACAGACATTTAAAACATTACCCAAGGACATGAACCCCGAGTTATTGCACTTTGTAATGCATTTCTATGACAAAAATTCAGAAAACACCGAAAAAGAAAGCAAAAAAAAATTTTAATTGCAGTGCTTATTCCAGTTGCTCGGTCTTACATATGGGCTTAATTCCGACGCATTTCTTTTTCCGTGTTTGACTTATTTCTTTTGTCTTCCTCCACTCACCAAACAGGTTTTCTGTAATAGAATTCAACGCTGATCACGAATATGTATGGCGGGTTATCGAAATTCCAATTAGTTCGCGTTATGCCTAACGGTTTCTTTGAAATTCGCGCCCTCTTTCAATAGTCTGTTTCAGTGACATGCCTACCAATTATTTTTTTGTTCATCAAAGTGACCATTCTAATTGAAATTTGACTAGAATCCAAATCTGGTCTCCGTTTCACGAAATTCCTGTATTTTTTAAAAATAAAACACCTTCTTGAAAACCGACCTATTTGCCTTGAAAGTTGAACTTACCGGGACTGATTTTAAAACCGGCCAATTCTCACCAAATTTAGTTGTTCTTGCACAGAATTTGACGCTGATCACGAATATGCATGGCGCTTGTCAAAATTGCCATAATTAGTTCAAGTTATGCCCAACGGTTTCTTTTGAAATTCGTGCAATCTTTCAATAGTCTGTTTTGAAAGTGACATAACTGTACTATTATTTTTTTTTACCCTAGAAACTTACCAAAAATCTATTTAACTCGAAATTTGACCAGGAATCCCAATCTGTCTCCGTTTAAAGAAATTCCTGTAATTTTTTTTAAAATCAAACACCTCTTGAAAACTGACCTTATTTTGGCTTGAAAGCCAACTTACCAAACCATTTTAAAAACCGGGTGTTATATTAAACGAGAAGCTGCCCCAAAACCCAAAGACACTTAAAACATTACCCTGGTGATTAGAACTCCACAGTTATTGCT
Organism: Trichonephila inaurata madagascariensis; assembly: GCA_019973955.1. Taxonomy (NCBI): domain Eukaryota; kingdom Metazoa; phylum Arthropoda; class Arachnida; order Araneae; family Nephilidae; genus Trichonephila; species Trichonephila inaurata. The sequence goes on along the minus strand of BMAV01009652.1, from coordinate 18,554 downwards.
TTTTGGTAATGCATTTCTATGACAAAGCTTCAGAAAACACTGAAAAAAAAGTAAAAATTTTAATTGCGGGTATTATCCTTTTGGAAGCTGCTCTGTCTTTCATATGGGCTTCTAATTGGTGACGCATTTCTTCTTTCCGTGTTTGGATCATTTTTTGTCTTCCTCCACCAAACTTAGTTTTTATTCACGGTGAATCAACGCTGATCGCCGATTATTATGTATGGCGCTTTCTGTCGAAATCTGGCAATTAGTTCAGGTGTTATGCTCAACGGTTTCTTTTGAAATTGTGCCCTCTTTCATTGCCTGCTTCAGTATATGCCCACCACTATTTCTATTTTACCCAGAAACTTACCAAAGTAATCCATTTCACTCGAAATTTAACCAGGAATTGTAATCTGTCTCCGTTTCACGTGAAATTCCCAACTCTTTAAAAATAAAAACACATTTTGAAAACTGACCTCTTTTGGCTTGAAAGCCAATCCTACCGACCGATTTTAAAACAACGGCAATTCTCACCAAATCCTAGTTTTCTTGAACAGACCAACACTGATCACAGTCATGTATGGTGCTTGTTCCAAATCTACTAGTTCAAAAGTTATGCCCAACGGTTTCTTTTGAAAGTCTTTTCCCTTTTTTCAATAGTTCGTTTCCGTGACATGCCAACCACTTTTTACCCTAGAAACTTACCAAAGTGACCCATTTCACTCGAAATTTGGACCAGGAATCCAAATCTTGGTCTCCCCGTTTCAATAGCTCCTGTAATTTTTTAAATGAAATACCCTTGAAAAGACCTATTTTGGCTTTGAAAGCCAACTTACTGACCGATTTTAAAAAACCAGGTGTCTTTCGAACGAGGAGAGCCGCCCCAAACCCAAAGACACCAGGAAACATTACCTGCGATTATTAGAACTCGAGTAATTGCACCTAGGCAATGCATTTTATGACAAGTTTCAGAAAAAATTACCGAAAAAAAAAAAAAGTGTGCAAATTTAATTGCGGTATTATCCCTTTTGAAGCGTTCGTCTCTTCATATGGGCTTAATTTCGTGACGCATTTCTCTTTTCCGTGCGTTTTGGATCATTTTTGTCTCTCCTCCAATTCTCACCAAACTTAGGTTTCTTGCAGGAGACCCAACGTGCTGATCACGAATTACCATGTATGGCGCTTGTCGAAATTCCAGTAATTAGGTTCAAAAGATATGCTCAACGGTTTTGAAATTCGTGCCTCTTCAATATTGTGTTTCAGTGGACATGCTCACCACTATTTTACAATAGAAACTTACCAAAGTTACCCATTTCCACTCGAAATTGACCAGGAATCCCAATCTGGTCTCCGTTTCACGAAATTCCTGTAATTTTTAAAATGAAACACCTTCTTGAAAAGACTTGGCCTAGCTTGAAGCCAACTTACCGACCGATTTTAAAACCGGGTGTCATTCGAACGAGAGGCCGCCCTCAAACCCAAAGACACTTAAACATTACCCTGCGATTATTAGAACTCCAGTTATTGCACTTGGTAATGTACTTTGGCGACAAGATTCAGAAAACTCCGAAAAAAGTAAAAATTTTAATTGCGGTATTTGTCCTTTTGAAGCGTTCGTTCCTTTTCTTATATGGGCTTAATTGCGACGCACTTTCTTTCCGTGCGTTTGATCATTTTTTTGTCTTCCTCGAATTTCTACCAAACTTAATTTTTCTTCCACAGAATTTAACGCTGATCGCCGAATATGTATGGCGCGTGTCGAAATCTAAATTAGTTCAAAAGTTATGCCCAACGGTTTCTTTGAAATTCGTGCCCCTCTTTTCAATAGCAAAGTCTGTTTCAGTGACATGCCTAACACTATTTTTTTTTTACCATAGAAACTTACTAATGTGACCCATTTCACTGAAATTTGACCAGAATCCCAATCTGGTCTCCGTTTCACGAAATTCTGTAATTTTTAAAGTTAAACAGCTTCTGAAAGGGTCCGACCTATTTGGCTTGAAAGCCAACTCACGATCGATTTTAAAACCCGGTGTCATTCGAATTAGAGGCCGCCCCCAAAACACACAGACATTTTAAAACATTACCCCTGCGATTATTAGAACTCGAGTTATTGCACTTTAGGTACGCATTTTAAGTGACAAAAATTCAGAAAAACACCGAAAAAAAAAAGAAAGTAAAAATTTTAATTTTGCGGTATTATCCTTTTAAAGCTGCCTGTCTTACATATGGGCTTAATTGCGACGCATTTTCTTTCCGTGCGTTTGGATCATTTTTTGTCTTCCTCCAGTTCTCACCAAACTCTTAGTTTTTCTTGTAATATGAATTCAACGCTGATCACGAATATGCATTGGCGTCTTTGTCGAAATTCCACCAGTTCAGTGTTAAGCTTCAACGGTTTTGAAATTCGTGCCCTCTTTCAATAGCTCGTTTCAGTGACATGCCTCACCACTATTTTTTTACCCCAGAAACTTACCAAAGTGACCATTGCACTCTCGAAATTTGACCAGGAATCTAAATCTCGGTCTCCTGCTTCAATGAAATTCTGTAATTTTGAAAATGAAACACCTTCTTGAAAACTGACCTATTTGGCTTGAAAGCCAACTTACCGACCGATTTTAAAACCAGGTGTCATTCGGAACGTAGAGAAGCCGCCCCAAAACCTTAAAAGACACTTTAAAGTAAAACATTACTCTGCGATTGGTTAGAACTCGAGTAATTGCACCTAGGTAATGCATTTTATGACAAGTTCTTTGAAAACACCGAAAAAGTAAAATTTAATTGCGGTATTATCCTTTTGAAGCTGCTCTGTTCATATGGGCTTAATTGCACGCCTTTCTTTTCCGCGTTTGATTCATTTTTGGTCTTCTCCACCTCACCACCAAACTTAGGTTTTCTCTGCACAGAATTCAACGCTAATCACGAATATGTATGGCGCTGTCGAAATTCCACTAGTTCGTTATGCCCCATCTGATTCCTTTGAAATTCGTGCCCTCTTTCAATATTGTTTCAGTGACATGCCCACCTCACTATTTTTTTTTACAATAGAAACTTACCAAAGCTACCCATTTCACTCGAAATTTGACCAGAATCCCAATCTGGTTCCTTCCAAGGTTTTACGAAATTCTGTAATTTTTTAAAATTAAACAGCTTCTTGAAAAACTGACCTTATTTGGCTTTGAAAGCTAACTTACTGATAGATTTTAAAACCCGGGTGTCATTCGAATTAGAGGCCACCCCAAAAACACACATGATGTAAAACATTACCCCTGCGATTATTAGAACTCGAGTTATTGCACTTATAATGCATTTCTATGACAAAATTCAGAAAACACCGAAAAAGAAAGTAAAAATTTTAATTTGGTGGTATATCCTTGAAGCGTTCGTCTTACATATGGGGCTTAATTGGTGACGCATTTCTCTTTCCGTGCGTTTGGATTCATCACTATTTCTTTTGTCTTCTCCACCTCACCAACAGGTTTTCTTCCACAGAATTCAACGCTGATCACGAATATGTATGGCGCTTTGTCGAAATTCCAATTAGTTCAAAAGTTGTCTAACGGTTTCTTTTGAAATTCGTGCCTCTTCAATAGTCTTGCTTCAGTGACATGCCCCATCAATATTTTTTTTTTTTTTTTTTTTACCATAGAAATCTTACCAAAGTGACCCATTTCACTCGAAATTTGACCAGTGAATCCAAATCTGGTCTCCGTTTTACTTAGAAATTCCTGTATTTTTTAAAAATAAAACACCTTCTTGAAAAACTGACCTATTTGCCTTGAAAGTTAACTTACCGGACCGATTTTAAAAAACCGGTCAATTCTCACCAAATCCTAGTTTTTCTTGCACAGAATTTGACGCTGATCACGAATATGCATGGCACTTGTCGAAATTCCACTAGTTCGTTATGTCTAACGGTTTCTTTTGAAATTGTGAACTCTTTCAATAGTCTGTTTCCAGTGACATGCCCACCACTATTTTTTTACCCTTGGTGAAACTTACCAAAGTTACCTATTTCACCTTCTCGAAATTTGACCACAGGAATATAGTCTGGTCTCCGTTTCTACGAAATTCTGTAATTTTTTTAAAAATGAAACACCTTCTTGAAAAACTGACCTATTTGTCTTGAAAGCTAACTGGTCGACTGATTTTTAAAACCAGGTGTCATTCGAACGTTAATCCGCCCCAAACCCAAAGCAAAGACACTTTTAAAACATTACTCTGCGATTAGAACTCGAGTTGCACCCCTTTGGTGTAATGCATTTCTATGACACGTTTCACAAAAACAACGAAAAAAAAAAAGTAAAAAATTTTAATTGCGGGCATTATCCTTTTTGAAGCGTTCGTCTTTCATATATGGGCTTAATTGCGACGCATTTCTTTTTCCGTGCGTTTGATCATTTTTTGTTCTCTCTCCAACACTCTCACCAAACTTGCTTTTTCTTGCACAGAATTCAACGCTGGATCAAGAATATACATTTTGTGCGCTTGTCGAAATTCCAATTTATCGGGGTGTTAGCTCTCCAACGGTTTCTTTTGAAATTGTGCCTTCTTCAATAGTCTGTTTCATTGAAATGCTCCACCACTATTATTTTTTTTACTCCCTAGAAACTTACCAGTGACCCATTTCACTTCAAATTTGACCAGGAATCTTAATCTGGTCTCCGTTTCACTTAAAATTGTAATTTTTTTAAAAAATGAAACACACTTTTGAGAAAACTGACCTATTTTGGCTTGAGTTGGTCTCATCGAACGATTTCAAAACCGGCCACTTCTCACCAAACTTAGTTTTTCTTGCATTGTGAATTCAACGCTGATCACGAATATGCATGGCGCTTGTCAGCCTCATACTAGTTCAAAAGTTGGTGCTCAACGGTTTCTTGAAATTCGTGCCCTCTTTCAATAGTCTGTTTCCAGACATGCCCACCACTATTATTTTTTACCCTAGAAACTTACCAAAGTGACCTTATCTTCACTGAAATTTGACCAGGAATCCTAATCTGGTCTCCGTTTCACGAAATTCTGTAATTTATTTTTAAAATGAACACCTTCTTGAAAAACTCCGACCTTGTTTGGCTTGAAAGCCAACTTTACCACCTGATTTTATAAACCGGGTGTCATTCGAACGAGAGGCCGCCCCTAAACCCCTTAAAAGACACCAAAAACATTACCCTGCGATTATTAGAACTCGAGTTATTGCGCTTTGCAATGCATTTCTATGATGTAAGTTTCAGAAAAAAACACCGAAAAAAAGTAAAAAATTTTAATTGCGTTATTATCCTTTTGAAGCGTTCGTCTTCTTCATATGGGCTTAATTGTGACGCATTTCTCTTTCCGTGCGTTTGATCATTTTTTATCTTCCTCCACCTCACCAAACTTAGGGGTTTTTCTTGCACAGAATTCAACGCTGATCACGAATATGCATGGCGCTTGTCGAAATTCAATTAGTTAAAAAGTTAAGCCCAACGGTTTCTTTGAAATTCGTGCCCTCTTTCAATAGTCTGTTTCAGTGACATCCCACCACTATTTTTTACCCTAGAAACTTCCAAAGTGACCCATTGCACTCGAAATTTGACCAGGAATCTAAATCTGGTCTCCGTTTCACAAAAATTCCTGTAATTTTTTAAAATGAAACACCTTCTTAAAAAAAAGACCTATTTGGCGAAAGCCAACTTACCGACCGATTTTAAAAACCGGGTGTCATTCGAACGAGAGGCCGCCCTCAAACCAAAAGACACTTAAAAACATTACCCTGCGATTATTAGAACCCCAGTTATTGCATTTTTGGTAATGCATTTCTATGACAAGTTTCAGAAAAACTCCGAAAAAAAAAGTAATAAATTTTTAATTGCGGTATTGCCCTTTTTTTAAGCGTTCGTCTTTCATATGGGCTTAATTGCGACGCAATTCTCTTTTCCGTGCGTTTGGATCATTTTTTTGTCTTCCTCGAATTCTCACCAAACTTAATTTTTCTTTCACAGAATTTAACGCTGATCACGAATATGTATGGCGCGTGCCCAAAATTTCCCAATTAGTTCAAAATTTAAATCTAACGGTTTCTTTGAAATTCGTGCCCCTCTTTCAATAGTCTGTTTCAGTGACATGCCCAACACTATTTTTTTTTTACCATAGAAACTTACCAATGTGACCCATTTCACTCGAAATTTGACCAGGAATCCCAATCTGGTCTCCGTTTCACGAAATTCCTGTAATTTTTTTTTAAAGTTAAACAGCTTCTTGAAAAAACTGACCTATTTGGCTTGAAAGCCAACTTACCGATCGATTTTAAAAACCCGGGTGTCATTCGAATTAGAGGCCGCCCCCAAAACACACAGACATTTAAAACATTACCCTGCGATTATTAGAACTCGAGTTATTGCACTTTGGTAATGCATTTCTATGACAAAATTCAGAAAAACACCGAAAAAGAAAGTAAAAAAATTTTAATTGCGGTATTATCCTTTTTGAAGCGTTCGTCTTACATATGGGCTTAATTGCGACGCATTTCTCTTTTCCGTGCGTTTGGATCATTTCTTTGTCTTCCTCCAGTTCTCCCAAACTTAGTTTTTCTTGCACAGAATTCAACGCTGATCACGAATATGCATTGGCGCTTGTCAAAATTTCCCAATTAGTTCAAAAGTTAAGCCAACGGTTTCTTTGAAATTCTTTGCCCTCTTTCAATAGTCTGTTTCAGTGACATGCCCACCACTATTTTTTTTACCCTAGAAACTTCCCAAAGTGACCCATTGCACTCGAAATTTGACCAGGAATCTAAATCTGGTCTCCGTTTCACGAAATTCCTGTAATTTTTTTTAAAATGAAACACCGTCTTGAAAAACCGCCCTATTTGGGAAAAGCCAACTTACCGACCGATTTTAAAAACCAGGTGTCATTCGAACGAGAACCCCCCCCAAACCCAAAGACACTTAAAACATTACTCTGCGATTATTAGAACTCGGTAATTGCACCTAGGTATCATTTTATGACAAGTTTCAGAAAAACACCGAAAAAAAAAGTAAAAATTTAATTGCGGTATTATCCTTTTTGAAGCGTTCGTCTTTCATATGGGCTTAATTGCGACGCATTTCTCTTTTCCGTGCGTTTGGATCATTTTTTGGTCTTCCTCCAATTCTCACCAAACTTAGGTTTTCTTGCACAGAATTCAACGCTGATCACGAATATGTATGGCGCTTGTCGAAATTCCAATTAGTTCAAAAGTTATGCCCAACGGTTTCTTTGAAATTCGTGCCCTCTTTCAATATTGTGTTTCAGTGACATGCCCACCACTATTTTTTTTTTTACAATAGAAACTTACCAAAGTTACCCATTTCACTCGGGGAATTGACCAGGAATCCCAATCTGGTCTCCGTTTTACAAAAATTCCTGTAATTTTTTAAAATTAAACAGCTTCTTGAAAAAACTGACCTATTTGGCTTGAAAGCCAACTTACCGATAGTTTTAAAAAAACCCCGGTGTCATTCGAATTAGAGGCCACCCCAAAACACACGACTTTTTAAAACATTACCCTGCGGATTATTAGAACTCGAGTTATTGCACTTTGGTAATGCATTTCTATGACAAAATTCAGGAAAAACAACGAAAAAAAGTAAAAAAAATTTTAATTGCGGTATTACCCTTTTTTGAAGCGTTCGTCTTTCATATGGGCTAATTGCGACGCATTTCTCTTTTCCGTGCGTTTGGATCATTTTTTTGTCTTCCTCCAATTCTCACCAAACTTAGTTTTTCTTGCACAGAATTCAACGCTGATCAAGAATATGCATGGCACTTGTCGAAATTCCAATTAGTTCAAAAGTTATGCCCAACGGTTTCTTTGAAATTCGTGAACTCTTTCAATAGTCTTTTTTCAGTGACATCCCACCACTTTTTTTTTTTTTACCCTAGAAACTTACCAAAGTTACCCATTTCACTCGAAATTTGACCAGGAATAAAAATCTGGTCTCCGTTTCCCGAAATTCCTGTAATTTTTTAAAATGAAACACCTTTTTTAAAAAAACGACCTATTTGTCTTGAAAGCCAACTTACCGACCGTTTTAAAACCGGTGTCATTCGAACCAATCCGCCCCCAAACCCAAAGACATTTAAAAAATTACTCTGCGATTTTAGAACTCGAGTTATTACTTTGGAAAGCATTTCATGACACGTTTCACAAAACAACAAAAAAAAAGTAAAAATTTTTAATTGCGGATTACCCTTTTTTGAAGCGTTCGTTTTTCATATGGGTTTAATTCGACGCATTTCTTTTTTCCGTGGTTTTGGGGATCTTTTTTTGTTTTCCCTAAAATTCTCACCAAACTTAGTTTTCTTGCACAGAATTCAACGCTGATCAAGAATATACATGGCGCTTGTCGAAATTAATTAGTTCAAAGTTAAGCCCAACGGTTTCTTTGAAATTCTGCCCCCTTTCAATAGCCTGCGGGAAATCCCACCACTATTTTTTTTTTCCCCTAGAAACTTCCCAAAATGACCCATTTCATTTCAAATTTGACCAGGAATCTTAATCTGGTTCCGTTTCAAAATTTCCCTGTAATTTTTTAAAAATGAAAAAATTTTTAAAAAAAAACCGACCTATTTGGCAAAAGAATTCCCGCGATTTCAAAAACCGGCCACTTCTCACCAAATTTAAGTTTTTCTTCCAGAATTCAACGCTGATCCAATTGCTGGCGCTTTCGTTACAATTGTTAAAAAGTTATCCCCAACGGTTTCTTTGAAATTTCCCTCTTTCAATAGTCTGTTTCGTGACATGCCCCCATATTTTTTTTTTTAAAACTTACCAAAGTGACCCATTTCACCGAAATTTGACCAGGAACCCCAATCTGTTGTTTCAAAAATTCCCCTTTTTTATTTTAAAATGAAACCCCTTTCTTGAAAAACCCGACCTGTTTGGCTTGAAAGCCAACTTCCACCGTTTTTAAAACCGGTTGTCATTCGAACGAGAGGCCCCCCCCAAAACACAAAAAACATTCCCCCTGCGATTTTAGCTCGAGTTATTGGCTTTGGAAATCATTTTATACAAGTTTCGAAAAACACCAAAAAAAGTAAAAATTTTAATTGCGTTTTTTCCTTTTTTTGAAGCGTTGTCTTTCATATGGGCAATTCGACGCTTTTTCTTTTTTTCCGTGCTTTTTGGATCATTTTTTGTCTTCCCCCATTCCCCAAACTTATTTTTTTGCAAAATTCAACGCTCATCACGAATATACATGGCGCTTGTCAAAATTTCCCAATTAGTTCAAAAGTTAACCCCAACGGTTTCTTTGAAATTTCCCCCTCTTTCAAAGTCTGTTTCATGACTCCCACCACTTTTTTTTTTTTTTTTACCCTAGAAACCCCTTTCCCCATTTCCGAAATTTGACCGGAACAAACCTGGTCTCCTTTTTCAAGAAATTCATGTTTTTTTAAAAATGAAACACCTTCTTAAAAAACCAATTTTGGCAAAAGCCAACTTACCGACCGATTTTAAAACCTGTTTTTTCGAACGAGGGCCGCCCCAAACAAGACACTAAAAAACATTCCCCTGCGTTATTAGAACTCGAGTTTTGCGTTTTTAAATCATTTCTAAAAAGCAAAAAAACACCGAAAAAAAGTAAAAAATTTTAATAGCGGTTTTTCCTTTTTTTGGCTTTCGTCTTTCATTTTGGGTTTAATTGGCCCTTTCTCTTTCCGTGCTTTTGGGATCTTTTTTTTTATCTTCCCTTCCCCAAAAGGCGCCTTGGTTCCGAAATTCCCAAAACTTAGTTAAAAAGTTAAGAACGGTTTTTTTGTTGTCCCCTTTTTCAATAGTGTGTTTCGTGCATGCCCACCACTATTTTTTTTTTTACAATGAAATTTCCCAAAAAGTTATCCATTTCACTCAAAATTTGACCGGAAAAAATATTGTCCCTTTTCACAAAATTTCCCTGTTTTTTTAAAAAAACACATTCTTGAAAAACCGACCTTTTTTTGCGAAAGCCAACACCGCGATTTAAAAAACCACCACATCTCCCAAACTTAATTTTCTTGCCATAATTCCACGCTGATCACGAATATGCATGACGCTTGTCGAAATTCAATTAGTTCGTTTCCCCAACGGTTTCTTTGAAACGGCTCTTTCAATAGTCGTTTCAGTGACATCCCCACCACTATTTTTTTCCCTAGAAATTTCCCAAAAAGTTACCCATTTCCTCGAAATTTGACCAGGAATATAAATCTGGTTCTGTTTCAAAAAATTTCCCCGGAATTTTTAAAATGAAACACCTTCTTAAAAAAACTGCCCTATTTGGCAAAAGCCAACTTTTTGACCGTTTTTATAAAACCGGGGTGTCTTTGAACAGAGGTCCCCCCCAAACCCAAAAAACTTAAAAATTACCCTGCGATTATTAGAACTCGAGTTATTCCCTTTTGGTAATGCATTTCGACAAGTTTCGAAAATCACCGGGAAAAAAAGAAAAAAATTTTAATTGCGGTATTATCCTTTTAAAGCTTGTCTTTCATATGGGCTTTTTGGACGCTTTTTTTTTCCGTGCGTTTGGATCTTTTTTTTTTCTTCCTCAATTTCCCAAACTTAGTTTTTCTTGCACGAATTCAACGCTGATCACGAATATGCATACCCTTGTCGAAATTTAAATTGTTAAAAAGTTTTTTAAGGGTTTTTCTTTGAAATTCGTGCCCTTTTTTCAATAGTCTGTTTGTGACATCCCACCACTTTTTTTTTTTTACCCTAAAAACTTACCAAATTTACCCATTTCACTCAAATTTGACCAGGAATCCAAATCGGTTCCGTTTCAAGATATTCCTGAAATTTTTTTAAAATAAACACCTTCTTAAAAAAACGACCTTTTTTTGGGAAAGCCAATTTTCCACCGTTTTTAAAACCGTGTGTCATTCAACGAGAGGCCCCCCAAAACCCCAAAAAAAAAAAAACCCCCCTGCGATTATTAGAACTCAGTTATTGCGCTTAGGTAATGCATTTCTATGACAAGTTTCAAAAAAACACCGAAAAAAAAAAAATTTTAATTGGGTATTACCCTTTTTTTAAGGTTCGTCTTTCATATTGGCTTAATTCGAATTTCTTTTTTCCCCGGCGTTTGGATCTTTTTTTTTTATCTTCCCCCAACCTCCCAAACTTAGGTTTTCTTTCACAAAATTTCCGCTGATCAGGGAATATGCATGGCGCTTGCGAAATTCAATTAGTTAAAAGTTAACGGTTTCGAAATTCGTGCCCTCTTTCAATAGTCTGTTTCAGTGACATGCCCATATTTTTTTTTCCCCTAGAAACTTCCCAAAAGTGCCCATTACCAAATTTGACCGGGAATTAAATCGATCTCCGTTTCCAAAATTCCTTTTTTTTTAAAAAAAACACCTTCAAAAAAAAACCCCTATTTGCCTTGAAACCCAAACTTACCGACCGTTTTTTAAAAACCGGTGTCATTCGAACGAAAGCCCCCCCAAAACCCAAAGACATTTAAAAACATTTCCGATTATTAGAACTCAGTAATTCCCTAGGTAATGCATTTTATGACAATTTTCAGAAAAACACCAAAAAAAAGTAAAAATTTAATTGCGGTATTACCCTTTTTTTGAAGCGTTCGTTTTTCTTTGGGTTAATTGCGACGCATTTCTTTTTTCCTGCGTTTGGATCTTTTTTGGTTTTCCCTCAATTTCACCAAACTTGGTTTTCTTGCACAGAATTCAACGCTGATCACGAATATGTATGGCGCTTGTCGAAATTCAATTAGTTCAAAGTTTGCCCAACGGTTTCTTTTGAGATTCGTCCCCTCTTTCAATTTGTTTTTCCAGTGACAACCCACCACTATTTTTTACAATGAAACTTCCCAAATTCCCCATTTCACTCAAATTTGACCGGAACCCCAATCTGGTCCCGTTTCTGAAATTCCTGAAATTTTTTTTAAAATTAAACAGCTTCTTAAAAAAACTGAGCTATTTGGCGAAAGCCAACTTACCGATTTTAAAAAAACCGGGGTTCATTCAACAGGGGGCCCCCCCCAAAACACCGACTTTAAAAAAAGCTTCCCTGCGTTTAAAGAACTCGAGTTATTCCCTTTTTGGGAAGGGGTTTTTATGACAAAATTCAGAAAAACCCGAAAAAAAAAGTAAAAATTTTAATTGCGGTATTACCCTTTTTTTGGGCTTCGTCTTACATATAGGGCAATTGGACGCATTTCTCTTTTCCGTGCGTTTGGGACTTTTTTGTTTTCCCTCAACTCACCAAACGGTTTTCTTGCACAGAATTCAACGCGATCACGAATATGTATGGCGCTTTCAAAATTTCCCAATAGTTCAAAAGTTATGTCCAACGATTTCTTTGAAATTCGTGCCCTCTTTCAATAGTGCGTAGTGTATTTCAGTGACATGCCCACCACTATTTGCTTTACCCTAGAAACTTACCGTGCGACCCATTGCACTCGAATTTGACCAGGAATCCAAATATTGTCTCCTGTTTCACGAAATTCTGTAATTTTTAAAATGAAACACATTCCTTGAAAAAAAACCGACCTATTTGGCTTGAAAATCAACTTACCGAACGATTTCCCTTTAAAACCGTGTGTGTCATTCCGAACGAGAGGCCGCCCCCAAAACCTTAAAGACACTCAAAAACATTACCCTGCGATTATTAGAACTCTCGAGTTATTGCGCTTTGGTAATGTATTTCTATGACAAGTTTCAGAAAAACACCGAAAAAAAAGTAAAAAAATTTTAATTGCGGTATTATCCTTTTGAAGCGTTCGTCTTCATTTGGGCTTAATTGCGACGCATTTCTCTTTTTCCAAAAAGTAGTTTGGATCATTTTTTTGTCTTCTCCAATTCTCACCAAACTTAGTTTTTCTTGCACAGAATTCAACGCTGATCACGAATATACATGGCGCTTGTCAAAATTTCAATTAGTTCAAAAGTTATGCCCAAAGGTTTCTTTGAAATTCGTGTCCTCTTTCAATAGTCTGTTTCAGTGACATGCCCACCACTATTTTTATTCTAGAAACTTACCAAAGTTACCCATTTCCCTCGAAATTTGACCAGGAATCTAAATCTGGTCTCCGTTTCACGAAATTCCTGTAACTCTTTTAAAAAATGAAACACCTTCTTGAAAACACCGACCTATTTGGCTTGAAAGCCAACTTACCGACCGATTTTAGAAAAACTGGTGTCATTCGAACGAGAGGCAACACCTGCAAAACACAAAAAACATTCCTAAAACATTACCCTGCGATTATTGTGAACTCGAGTTATTGCACATGGTAATGCATTTTATGACAAGTTTCAGAAAATCACCGAAAAAAAGTAAAAATTTTTAATTAGTGGTATTATCCTTAAAGCGTTCCTCTTTCATATGGGCTTAATTGCGACGCATTTCTCTTTTCCGTGCGTTTGACTTCATTTTTGTCTTCCCTCCACTCACCAAATCCTAGTTTTTCTTGCACAGAATTCAACGCTGATCACGAATATGCGTATATGCTTGTCGAAATTTCTAAATTAGTTCAAAAGTTATGCCCAACGGTTTCTTTGAAATTCGTGCCCTCTTTCAATATTGTGTTTCAGTGACATGCCCACCACTATTTTTTTTTTTACAATAGAAACTTACCAAAGTTACCCATTTCACTCGAAATTTGACCAGGAATCCCAATCTGGTCTCCGTTTCACGAAATTCCTGTAATTTTTTTTTAAAATTAAACAGCTTCTTGAAAAAACTGAGCTATTTGGCTTGAAAGCCAACTTACCGATCGATTTTAAAAACCCGGGTGTCATTCGAACGAGAGGCCGCCCCCAAAACACACAGACATTTAAAACATTACCCTGCGATTATTAGAACTCGAGTTATTGCACTTTGGTAATGCATTTCTATGACAAAATTCAGAAAAAAACACCGAAAAAGAAAGTAAAAATTTTAATTGCGGTATTATCCTTTTGAAGCGTTCTACCCTTATATATAGGCTTAATTATGACGCATTTCTTTTTCCTGTGTGTTTGATCATTTCTTTGCCTTCCCCAATTCTCTCACCAAACAGGTTTTCTTGCACAGACCACCGCTGATCACGAATATGTGCTTTTGGCGCTTCTTGTCGAAATTCCAATTAGTTCAAAAGTTATGCCCAATCGCTTCTTTGAAATTCGTGAACTCTTTTTCAATAGTCTGTTTCAGTGACATGCCCACCACTATTTTTACCCTAGAACTTACCAAAGTTACCTCCATTTCACTCGAAATTTGACCAGGAATATAAATCTGGTCTCCGTTTCCACGAAATTCTGTAATTTTTTTTAAATGGAACACCTTCTTGAAAAACTGGACCTATTTGTCTTGAAGCCAACTTACCGACCGATTTTAAAAACCAGGTGTCATTCGAACGCGAATCCGCCTCAAACCCAAAGACATCTTAAAACATTACTCTGCGATTATTAGAACTCGAGTTATTGCACTTTGCAATGCATTTCTATGACAAGTTTCCCCACAAAACACCGAAAAAAAGTAAAAATTTTAATTGCGGTATTATCCCTTTTTAAAGCGTTCGTCTCTTCATATGGGCCAATTGCGACGCATTTCTTTCCGTGTTTGGATCATTTTTTTATCTTCCTCCAATTCTCACCAAACTTAGGTTTTCTTGCACAGAATTCAACGCTGATCACGAATATGCATGGCGCTTGTCGAAATTCACATTAGTTCAAAAGTTAAGTCCAACGATTTCTTTAAATTCGTGCCCTCTTCAATAGTGTGTTTGTGGGATGCCTACCAATTTCTTTATTTGTTTTTTTTTACAATAGAAATTTACCAAAGTTACCCATTTCACTCGAAATTTGACCAGGAATCCAAATATTGTCTCCGTTTCACGAAATTCCTGTAATTTTTTTTAAAAATGAAACACATTCTTGAAAAAACCGACCTATTTGGCTTGAAAATCAACTTACCGAACGATTTCAAAAAACCAGCCACATCTCACCAAACTTAATTTTTCTTGCACATAATTCCACGCTGATCACGAATATGCATGACGCTTGTCGAAATTCCAATTAGTTCAAAAGTTATGCCCAACGGTTTCTTTAAAATTCGTGCCCTCTTTCAATAGTCTGTTTCAGTGACATGCCCACCACTATTTTTTTATCCAGAAACTTACCAAAGTTACCTATTTCACTTCGAAATTTGACCTGTGAATCCAAATCTGGTCCCGCTCAAGAAATTCCTGTAATTTTTTAAATGAAACACCTTCTTGAAAAAACTGACCTATTTGGCTTGAAAGCCAACTTACCGACCGATTTTAAAAACCGTGTGTCATTCGAACGAGAAGCCGCCCCCAAACTCAAAGACACTCAAAAACATTACCCTGCGATTATAGGAACTCGAGTTATTGCGCTTTGATAATGCATTTCTATGACAAGTTTGTGAAAACACCGAAAAAAAAAGTAAAAAAATTTTAATTGCGGTATTATCCTTTTGAAGTTGCTCCGTCTTTCATTTGGGCTTAATTGCGACGCATTTCTTTTCCGTGCTAAGCTTGATCATTTTTGTCTTCCTCCACCTCTCACCAAACTTAGTTTTTCTTGCACAGAATTCAACGCTGATCACGAATATACATGGCGCTTGTCACAATTTCAATTAGTTCAAAAGTTATGCCCAAAGGTTTCTTTGAAATTCGTGTCCTCTTTCAATAGTCTGTTTCAGTGACATGCCCACCACTATTTTTTTTTTATTCTAGAAACTTACCAAAGTTACCCATTTCCCTCGAAATTTGACCAGGAATCTAAATCTGGTCTCCGTTTCACGAAATTCCTGTAACTCTTTTTAAAAATGAAACACCTTCTTGAAAACACCGACCTATTTGGCTTGAAAGCCAACTTACCGACCGATTTTAGAAAACCGGGTGTCATTCGAACGAGAGGCCGCACCCAAACACAAAACACTCCTAAAACACAATACTCCTGCGATTATTAGAACTCGAGTTATTGCACTTTGCAATGCATTTCTATGACAAGTTTCCAGAAAAACACCGAAAAAAAAGTTAAAACATTTTAATTGTGGTATTATCCTTTTTGAAGCGTTCGTCTTTCATATGGGCTTAATTGCGACGCATTTCTTCTTTTCCGTGCGTTTGATCATTTTGTCTCCCACCTCACCAAACTTAGTTTTTTCTTGTAACAGAATTCAACGCTGATCACAAATATGCTACGGCGCTTGTCGAAATTTCACTAGTTCAAAAGTTATGCTCAACGGTTTCTTTGAACTTCTTCGTGCTCCTCTTTCAATAGTCTGTTTCAGCTCACATGCCCACTACTATTTTTTACCCTAGAAACTTACCAAAAACCCATTTCACTCGAAATTTGACCAGGAATCTAAATCTGGTCTCCGTTTCAAGAAATTCCTGTAATTTTAAAAATGAAACACATTCTGAAAAAAAAACCGACCTACTTGGCTTGAAAGCCAACTAACCCGAACGATTTCAAAACCGGCCACTTCTCACCAAACTTAGTTTTCTTGCACAGAATTCAACGCTGATCACGAATATGCATGGCGCTTGTCGAAATTACAATTAGTTCAAAAGTTATCCCCAACGGTTTTTTTTGAAATTCGTCCCCCTCTTTCAATAGTCTGTTTCAGTGACATGCCACCACTTTTTTTTTTTACCCAAAAAAACTTACCAGTTACCTATTTCACTAGAAATTTGACCAGAATCCAAATCTGGTCTCCGTTTCACGAATCCTGTAATTTTTAAAATGAAACACCTTCTTGAAAAACTGACCTGTTTTGGCTTGAAAGCCAACTTACCGATCGATTTTAAACAATCGGGTGTCATTCGAACGAGAGGCCGCCCCCAAACACAAAGACACTTAAAACATTACCCTGCGATGATTAGAACTCGAGTTATTGCGTTTTTGGTAATGCATTTCTATGACAAGTTTCAAAAAAACACCGAAAAAAAAAAGTAAAAATTTTAATTGCCGTATTATCCTTTTGAAGGTTCGTCTTTATTCGGGCTTAATTGGACGCATTTCTCTTTTCCGTGCGTTTGATCATTTTTTTGTCTTCCTCCAATTCTCACCAAACTTAGTTTTTCTTGCACAGAATTTAACGCTGATCACGAATATGTATGGCGCTTGTCGAAATTCCAATTAGTTCAAAAGTTATGTCCAACCGGTTTCTTTGAAATTCGTGCCCTGTTCAATAGTCGTTTCGTGACATGCCCACCCCTATTTCTTTTTACCCTAGAAACTTACCAAGTTACCCATTTCACTCCGAAATTTGACCAGGAATATAAATCTGGTCTCCGTTTCACAAAATTTCCCTGTAATTTTTAAAATGAAACACCTTCTTGAAAAACTGACCTTTTTGGGCTTGAAAGCCAACTTACCGACCGATTTCATAAAGGGGTGTCATACGAACGAGAGGCCGCCCCCAAACCCAAAAAAATTTTAAAAAACCCGCGATTTTAGAACCGGTTTTGCTTTTTGGAAGTATTTCATGAAGTTTCAGAAAAACACCAAAAAAAAAAGTAAAAAATTTTAATTGGGGTATTACCCTTTTTGGAAGCGTTCGTTTTTCATAGGGCTTAATTGCGACGCATTTCTTTTTCCGGCTTTTGGGGATTTTTTTTTTGTCTTCCTCCATTCAAAACTTAGTTTTTTTTTTAAAGGAATTCAACGCTGATCACGATTATGTATGGCGCTTGTTAAAATTTTTAATTAGTTCAAAGGTTATGCCCAAGGTTTCTTTGAAATTCGTGCCCTTTTCAATAGTCTGTTTATAATGCCCACTACTATTTTTTTACCCAGAAACTTCCCAAAAGTGACCCATTTCTTTTTGAAATTTGATAAGGAATCTTAATCTGGTTCCGTTTCACGAAATTCTGAAATTTTTTTAAAATGAAAAAATTTTGAAAAAAACTGACCTGTTTGGTTTGAAACCCAACTTACCGATCGATTTTAAAACCCGGTGTTTCGAACACGGGCCGCCCCCAAACACAAAGAATTTATAAATTACCCTGCGATTTTTTGAACTCGAGTTATTGCGCTTTGGAAAGATTTCGAATGTTTCAGAAAACACCGAAAAAAGAAAAAAATTTTAAATTGCGGTATTATCCTTTTGGGCGCCCGTCTTACATATAGGCTTAATTGGACGCATTTCTCTTTCCGTGCGTTTGGATCATTTCTTTGCCTTCCTCCATTCACCAAACGGGTTTTTTTGCACAAAACAACGCTGATCACGAATTTTATGGGCTTGTCGAAATTCCATAGTTAAAAAAGTTATGCCAACGGTTTTTTGAAATTGGAACTCTTTCAATAGTCTGTTTCAGGACATGCCCAATTTTTTTTTTTAATTTTGAAACTTACCAAAGCCCATTTCACTCAAATTTTTGACCAGGAATAAAAACGGTCTCCGTTTCACGAAATTCTGAAATTTTTTTAAAATGGAACACCTTTTTAAAAAACGACCTATTTGTTAAAGCCAACTTACCGACCGTTTTTAAAAACCAGGTTTTTCCCTTTCGAACGCAACCGCCCCCAAACCCAAAGAATTAAAACATTACTTGCGATTTTAGAACTGAGTTATTGCATTTTTGGTAATGATTTCTATG
>BMAV01009650.1:0-11380 GCA_019973955.1 Trichonephila inaurata madagascariensis | reverse complement strand
ATATATATATATATATATATATATATATATATATATATATATATAATCCATAATATATATACACAGATAGCTATAGAACCTAAGTACAACAATTCAAGATAGGAGATATTAGGCACAGTAGTACAATAACAAACTCCTGGCCTTAGGAACCAAGATTGCAGGTTTAAACAAGTTTTAGGGCTAGCCAACCTTCACCTGTAGTTTGTCTATACGAAGTACCAAAGGGAAAAGGAAAGAATAATATTAAAAATAATTTAAATAATACAAATAATATCACTATACTAATAAAATATAACGATAAAATTATAGCCTACTAGTATTCACAGTATAGATTTAAATTAGATGCAAAAGGTAGATAGTAAGACTTACTTCGTTATATATATATATAAACATAAACTGATGGCTATTATTATATTTTAATGCTCGCAGTTCAAAAATCTCTCATTTTCTCACAGGTGCTTCCATTACTTTGATAACAACCTGTATATATCCAAGAACTTTTTTCCCTACATTCTGTTTATTTACATCTGCAACATTTATAACTTAATGTTACATTATAATCAAAAGTAGATATACCTACTTTTATTGACATCATATTTGATGCGCAAATAAAACTGTTAACAAATCAAATAGATTTCTCTTAATATGGTCATGATTTAGATCCTGTCTTTTGAAACCAGGAATCAAAACATAAATTTTAACTTTGAAGAACATTTCTCAAGGAAATTCCTCTTTATATTATTTTTATCTTCGATTGATGGGTTTTGACATTCGAGAGGATCGTAAGGATGTCCATTTGTTACATTCACCTTTCCGTATGTAAGACTATCAAGGGATTTCTTGACTTATTGACGAAGAAATATTCGTACTAAAAGGAAAAAAAAACATGTTAACTTATTCCAAAAAAGATAAATGATTGTTTCAAGAGTGACCTATAAGTTAAGATATTATGTGAAATTCTTGATGAGATGGCTAAATCGATTTTTTAGTATTTCAGACATAACATTGGAAATTTTGTTGCTTGAAACACATATTGAAAACGTCACGAGAATTTAGAAGAAAAATATTATTTGTATATTTTTAACGGAATTTTTGTTAAAGTTAATTGAAGCTTATTGTTAAGTTGTTATAAGTCATTCTCTCTCTCTTCTTTGTTCAAAAGGTTAGATAATGAGTTGAACGATGTATCATAATGTTTGAAGGTATCAATTAATTGTTTTGATTGTACTACATCATTTAATAAATCAAAACATTCAAAACATTGGTTTTTGTTTAAATCTGCTCTCGCTGTAATTCCAACGATAATTAATTGTTCCTATAGTTATTTTCTTAAGTTTTTAGTTCTGTTGTTCTCTTAACGTAAGTGATGGTATAATATGTATAGAAATTGAATAATATTCTATGAATATAGATGATACAGGTCGATAAGATCCACTTTTTGACTTAACAATTTCTCATCTTTTGTTAAGATGAACCGAAATACCTGATTGAATTGTATAGAAATATATGTATGTGTGTATAATACGTATAGACATTTAATGGCATTATGCATATTGGTGATGCAGGTCTTTCGATAAAATACCCTTCTCAACGTAACATTTTATCCTCTGTTGTTGAGACGAATCAAGATATCTGACTAAATTCCAAAAATTAAAGCAATTTACATACTTGAGAAATATTTAAAAATCAGATAAAGTTATTAAGACCCCTTTAAAATGATAGAATAGTATGATTAGACAAATTAAAATTGCAGTTTAATCCCGTTTTTAGAACTTCTTGAGTGAATTTATTTCTGTATTATAACTATCTTGATATTAAAATTTCTGTTAATAATAGGATGTATATATTTTTTTTAAGTTATGATTTATTTTCTCAACTTATTTTATGTTAAAAGCATCAATTATAAATATAATATAGTTTTTTAATTGTTAAAAGTGCAATGGCACATTCCCTGTGGTTGGTAATTTTACTTCGAAACAATATTAATATCTTCATGATAAGTATCTTATTTGTTCCAGTCTTAAAAACTTATAAAAAAAATTATTATTTCAAAAACAGGAAAGTATTACAAAGAAAAATCATTAAATGTTATCTTGAAAATACTTATAAAATATTCGTGTAACAAAGCGAATATTTTTTTAATAATGTAGTTCCAGTAAAAAGAAAATAAATTATTTCCATAGCAACTTCTATTGTGTTAAGAAATTTCCAAGCTCAGAAGGTATTAAGGGGTTTAAAAAAAGGGAGACATAATTCTTTAAGGGAGAAATGACAAAAAAAATATGCAAATTTGATTAAATTTCTGAAAGGTCGAGTATTTAATTTTGTTTTAATTAATACTTAATTTGCAACGTAATACATCTTATTTGTTTTCTAATCCCTTAGATATTTATATGTATACAACAAGAAATGAAATTGTACTGTTCATTTATTTCCAACAAAAGGGCAGCAGAATAGAAAATGGCATCAAAAATACACAGTGCATCAAATAAATTTTAAGACTGGGTCCGTAAATTAAATGAAATCATAAAGTTAAAGCCAGTTTCGAGGTGTTTTTTTTTTTAAAAAAAAAAAGGTTCCTCCAGTTTCAATGAACTTGTTACATTTATTAATTAATCGAATACATATATTGTAAATCACTTTGCGGAATGGCCTGAAAAGCATGCGTGGAGCTGCATGTATGTCGAAATATCCTCAAAATTACACCCTTTTAACTTTAAGTTTTGAGAAAAAGAAGTAGTCATAAGTAGAGATTGCAGTATCGGACCAAAATTTCAATACCGGTATTCGGTATTTTTTAGATGTTAATACCGGGATACCGGTTTTAATACCGGTATTAGAAATTTTAGAAAAAGCACAGAAACGCAGGTGTTTCTTTGTTTTATGTTTGCCAGTTTTATAAGAGAGTGCAAATACCCCCCAAAATAATTTGTAACTTATAAATTATAACAGTATATAAAGAACACCAAAAAAAAGTAAAGGAGCATCTCATTTATTTAAATCACAAAAAGTGTAAATATCGCTATTCAGTCTGTGATACTAGTACAAATTTTTGAAATGTGATCTTAAAAAAACAATGCATCAATTGCACTGTCATTATTCACGGAATTTAATTTTGTGCAGTAATACATCCGAATTATCTTTTTTTTTTTCAAAATAATCTGAAAACCCTGATGGCTTGGTCTTAGAAAGTGTGCTAAAATTTGTATTTTCATCGCAATTAGATTCTTTCCTCTAACAATTTTGTATCATGTCTCGTTCTTAAATGTGTATGGAGTCCCCATTTGTACTTCCTCCATTCATTTTAAAAATACTAGAACATTTTTTACATTGTGCCACTATATTCTTTTCATCATATAAATGATAAAACCAAACCCAACTGATTTCTTATGTTCTTTAAAGTTATTCTCATTCATTATTATGGGTTATTATTCATGAGTACGTATATATAATTAATACAAAAATATTTTGAGCCCTAAAGTATGATATGCAAACACAGTGTGAATAACAAACTCAACAATTTAAAAAAATATCAAAATATCCCGCACTTTCTTCACAATTACGACCTTGTTTTTACAGATATGAATATATAGCGTGCGCAGTATAGCGTTGAGCTGTAACAGGATATTTTTGGCCCGCCTCTTTGGATGATTCACATATTTTAGCACTTCTTTTGACTGTACGATACAACTTTGCATTCACAGTTTAATTAATTTCGTCCATTAAGGAGACACAAAAGTAAGAACGTATATTATTTTGCGATGTTGGTGATCCCTGAACATATAGTGGAGACAATTTAAAAAAAAACATTTTTAGTAAATACCGAAAAAAAAACAACCGGTATTTAAACTTATGAACACCGGTATTTCAAAATTGTACCAATCTCTCAAAATACCGGTATACCGGTACTGCAATCCCTAGTCATAAGTTGCTAAATTAAGTGAATACAGTAAATAGTTCAACATACAGACATTATTTGCTGCTCAAAATCGACCAAAAATAAAAAAAAAAGGTGTAGCTGGGTGCATTTTTGTTCAACTAACACCAACTACTTTCAGTGATATTCTACACGAATGCGACACATTTTGGCCATGAAATGCTTTAAGGGGTCATATACCTTTTAAAATTTCCGGAAAATCGATTTTTTTATTATTATTTTATTTTATAGAGCAAACCTTTCTGAGTTTTTTAAAAGAAACCGCATGCAGATATTCCCAATATCACGGAAGTTATTAAGAAAATAAAAAGAGCCGAAAAGGTAATTTAAATATTGTTTACATTTCGGCTCCAGGGTGACAGCTGTCATGTCGCTGGTGACAGCTGTGTTTCTCTGTTTCTAATATTTTCATTCTAATTATTATCAAATGCTTGAATCTAAGCCTCAAATATTATTATTATTGTTCTGAACATTAACTACAACTTCTACTTACTTTATAAACTGCTGTTTTGTTTTGAAAAAGTGATTTGTGATTCTATACTCGCTCGTTTTCTGATTTTCACATAGTATCTTATTCTAAAATAAGTTTTAGGAAAAATATTAATTTTTTTAAAACTTTTGAATGATGAATTCGATTGAATCTGCCAAACGACCATCTGGTAAACGTCCCAAGAAAAGGAAGTTTACTGGTAATATGCACACGAGGTGCAAAGCTGTACACAGTATGGATGAAACACTAAACAACAGTGCATCTGGAAAAAAGATTCAGTTGCAAGATATTGATTCATCTTTTTTTGAACATGATGACGGTTTTGATGGCTATAGAGTGTTTGATAAAACTATTATGTTTACAAACATTCAAAACTTTGCTTCTTGCAAAAAATGTGGTGGAGATATTGAACTCACAGAAAAATGTGTTAGAGGTTTGTCAAGTGTTTTTTCGATTGAATGCAAGAACTGTAAAGACTTATGTTCGTTTAGAAATTCAAAAATGCTGGGTAAAAGAAAAAACATTCCAGAAATAAACAGACGCTTTGTGTACGCAATGAGGACAATTGGACAGGGTCACGCAGCAATGACAACTTTCTGTGGTGTTATGGACTTTCCTCCTCCAGTTGCTGAAAAATCCTATAATAATATTATAAACAAACTGCAATTGTGTAGTAAAGAAGTTGCAGAAGCTTCAATGCAAAGTGCAGCTTTGGAAGAGGTAACTTTGACAAATTCTTCTGATATAATAATTAGTGGAGATGGAACGTGGAAAACCCATGGCTATTCTTCTCGTGTTGGTGTGTGTGCTGTTATAGGAGACAAAACAGGAAAGTGTATTGATGCGGAAGTGATGTCTTCTTTCTGTAAGGGATGTGATTCTTGGAAACGAAGAAAAGGGTCACCTGCTTACAAAAAGTGGAAAATTCTTCACGTTAAAGAATGTTTGAAAAACCACAATGGCTCAGCTGGCATGATGGAGACTGTGGGAATGGTTCGTATGTTTCAGCGTTCAATAAGTCATCGTTCTGTGAGATATACATCTTACATTGGGGATGGCGATTCCAAAACATTCTCATCTATTACTGCATCCAATCCGTATGGAGAAGATATCACAGTTTCAAAAATTGAATGTGTTGGACATGTTCAAAAACGAATGGGAACTCGTTTACGAAAATTAAAACAAATGAGATCCAAACTCGGTGATGGGAAGTCGATTGGTGGAAAGGGAAGGTTGACCGACAGAATGATCGACTTAATAACAACATACTATGGAAATGCAATCCGACAAAATAAAACATGCTTGTCGGATATGCGAAAAGCTGTTTGGGCTGTATATTTCCATATACGTTCAAGTGACGAAGAACCACTGCACAGTTTTTGTCCTATAGGTCCTAATTCTTGGTGTAAATATCAAAATCAAGTATTAGAGGGTAGTGTGGAAACTTTTAAACACAGTAACAAATTGCCAGCAGCAGTAATGGATGCCATAAAACCTGTATTTAATGATCTATCACAACCTAAACTACTACAAAAATGTCTAGGGGGTAAAACCCAAAATAATAATGAATCCATTAACTCATTAATATGGAAATTATGCCCAAAAACTTTAGGTTGTGGTAGAAAGATTGTTGATATTTCTACAAATGAGGTAATTGTCATTTTTAATGATGGCAATCAAGGCAGACTAAAAATTATGCAATCGCTTGGTCTGACTGTTGGTAAATTTGCGCAAAAATTTGTTACACTTGTAGATTTAAAAAGAATTCAGACTGCAGAGCGACATTTTAATCTCCGCACAAAAGAAGTGCGACAGGTTAAAAGAATGCAATTTAAAGCTACTTGTAAAAAATTAACTGAAAAAGAGGGAACATCGTATGCATGTGGCGAATTTTAACATTTTAGAATCATAGTAATACACTGCATTCATATCACAAATTATTTAATATTTATAGTAAGTACTTGTTAATTAAGATATTAATTGTTTTTTTTAAGTAATATTTATAAATTTTTAACTTTATTTTGAAGAAATGAATCACTTTGTTGTATTTTGATTATTTTGTAGCTTTTGATATCGTTTCGATGCTTGTACTGCATTGGTAAAATATATGTTTTTTGTTATAATAATTTTAATAAATTGAAGTTTATTGACTATAAAAACTTCACATTAGTTTTAATTTAAAATTTAGTTGTTGTTTGAGTAACCAGAATAGTATATATATATAACTGTGGTAAATTTTATGTTTGATGTCAATTTTCTCAGAACGTCATTTTTTCTCATTACGCGCATGATATTTTCAAAACCGTTCCATGGAAAATGATAAAATTTTTACTGGAGATTCTGACCATATCTGTACTTAAAATAACGAACCAGTTTGAATTTTTAATGAAAAAATTTAAAATTACAAATAAAAAATAGCGAAAATTTTTTTAAAATTTTATAGTTAAATTTTAAATTGTTATAGTTTACTAAAAATTTTAAATCAGTGTTTCATGCTTCGTCATTTTAAAGATAATACAATTTCCAACACTGAGCAAAAATTTCATCAAAAAATATTGGTAACTTTTTTTATAAAGCTGCGCGTAATGCATATCACTTGCGAAAAGAAAACCAAAATTTCTGTTTGTAATTATCTAATTAAAAATTTATCCTAATTAAAAATGTGTTTGTTGGATATGTTTTAAGTAAAGTAATATCTATTTGTTTATTCCTCCAAAATTTACATTCCAGGAAACAATAATAAAAAAATTATAGAGCTTTAAAGAGCTCACTATTTTTAACCATTTTCGACTTTTTAAAAGGTATGTGACCCCTTAAAATAGTCAAGTAGCACTGGCTTGTTACTGTTTGTCCAGTTGAAATAAATTTCTTGTGGATAATACCCTTACTATCGAAGAATGTAAGTGAGCATTTTTTTGGTTTTGGTTGGAACTTTCCCTGTTTTTTTTGGCTTGCGGTGAATTTTGTGAATTCCATTCCGCACTTTGTCGCTTTGCTTCAGAGTGATATTCAAAGTACCAGGATTCATAACCTGTTACAATAGACTTCAAGAAGTTTGAATCGTTTCCAGCGGTTGAAATGATATTTCAGCAATGTGCATTCCCATTGCTTTTTGTTCAGGGGAACAAATTTAGCACAAACTTTCGTTTTGCCCAAATCTTCATGCAGGATGGTTCGAATTGTTTCTTTGTAGGTGCTTAAAGAGTATTCCATCAATCCCAGGGACTCGCAGTGATAATTTGTCATGAATTTGTACTTTCTCAATATTTTCACGTGTCCTAGATGAAATTGGTCTTCCAATGCGTTGATCATCTTCTACCGTAGGTTTTTCATCCAAAAAACGTTTGGATGAACCCAAACACATTTGAGCTACTTTAAAAACAGTCACCGTAAACTTGTTTCATGAGTTGATATGTTTCCGAAGCATTTTTCTTTCTTTTTTTTTAACCAAGTTTTGCGTTAAATTTAATAACAGATCTTTTCTCCATCTTAAAAAATAAACGTGAAAAAAATTCACCTTTGTAATAATCGATCGTCTTCTCTCAGCTACTTAACTAAATGCGCACAAATTGTTGGCAGTGTGTCACCAGACCATGATCGTTATGACACATGTGCCTTTACACTAATGGTGTCATTAGAACCTGAGCTCTGTGACGAGTCTTAAAACTTATTTGACACACTGTGCATGTAGTAAAGTTCATATCTTTTTCTACAGCGTATTATCCAAAATACAACTAAATAAATTTTAAAAAAAAGAAAAAAAAATTTGATTATTCTCCAAAATGTTCATTGCTTGAGAAATAAAAGACTTAATGAAAAAAGTATGTACATTCCTACCTCTTGAGAAATAGAACTACATATCAATGAATAAGTCCTTTAACCTATTTATTGGCAGGCGAATTTAGAGCGTTTTACCTTGAGTGGCAAGGTTTTATTTTACACAAAACATGAAATTTTACAAAATATAATAATATTAAGTTTCTGATATAATATCGTAATGATATGTAGATTAATCTTTATTTTAAAAAAAAAATACTACGAGATAACTCATACCTGGCGTCACTGAATAAGATTTCTGAGCGGAATATCACTTACGAGTTATCTCGTCATGGATTTTCTTCAGTAACAATCTTTATATACAAATATTTTCTCTTTGTCTTGTTTGATTTTATGAACTCGTTACCTGATTCAATAAGGCAGCAGTCAGATGTGTAATGTTATGGCATATTTTCATACAGACGTGCATTGATCTCCTTGGAAAAAGCTTACAAAACGATGGTAAATACAAAGTATTGTACTTCGAAATCTAAATACAGAATACATACAAGTTCTGTATCTAAAATAATGAGGGAAAAAACTGAGGATGCGTCAATTTAGGGAATCAGTTATTATGCACTTATTTGATGGCGACGGCAGCAATGCGCGGGGTAACAGCGACTGTAAAATAAATACACATACAACCAATTTTCATTACTTAGAACATCTTCCTCCTAGAGAAAAAATATACCTACAAAGCCATGTCAAATATATACAGAGCAAAAAATAATTAACCCGCGGACACTCGCGCCTGTTTTTACTACCGTCGTTACTCGCGGGGTGTAGAGAACACCCAAAACTTTTAACACGTGTATTTAATTATGAAAATAAAATTAAGTCATTATGATACATATTTATAAATAACAAGATGTTTTTTGTATTATACAAATAAAATTATTAAATTTATTTAATACAAATGAGACTAACATTAATTTAAACTAAACCTACAAAATTTTCATTTTAAAACACATAATTTTATATTTTTTCATAAAGCAGTAAAACGTATATACCAGTAATAAATATACTTTATAATTCATTAGATAATGACTGTAGAAAGTAGAAAAATAATATGTTAATCATTTTCCAAACATTCTGAGCAGACTGTATACATATGCTCAACTTCTAGTGGAAGTTCTCAGCCCCCAGATAAACTATTGAAGGTCATTACATTCCAATCGTTCGAGAAAGCGGGATTGTATCAGACCTGAAGGTTCAATGACCTAAAATGGGCAGCTACAGAAAAAATCGAGGTTCTAAGCATTCTTTTTAGAATCCTGGGAGGATTTTCTTGTTGCTGGGGTGTACAGAACACCCCGCGCGAGTGATTGCGGGTTAAATAAGCAAGACTGGGTATTTTTCTCTCCAGTCTTTCCCAACAACCCAAAACTTTACGTTAATCCTTGTTTTAAAGCTCATCATACACAGCAATAACAATAAATATACGCATTTATTTAATTTTTGTAATACACTCTTTTATACATATTTGTTATGTTACAATCTAATCGTCTAAGTTATTATTTTAATTATAAAAATTTATAATTAGTATGTTTTTTCACTATATAAATGTTTCATTCATCCTTCATAAATATTCCTAACTTAAATGGAGATATGTAATTAATTTTATAAAATCTAGCACATACTACAAGGAACCTCGTAGCTGGCAGTTTGCCAACACATGCTTATCATAAGATATCTCGCAACTGGCAGTGAATGTGATAATTAAGTTTTTACTTGCAAAAAGTTCTTACAATATGATGACAAAACTTTAATCAGTTTGTGGAATAACAATATATTGAGTTGCAGTTAAAAGATTCAGTTTAAAGTTGTGAAAAAGTAGTCTGTTCTTCAAAATATCATATTTATTAACATGAATTTGTAATTGTGCCTCGATAGATTGTAAAATAAATATTTTTTTAATCAAAAAGTATCCCTCCTTTGTGAAAGTTTAAAATGTTTAAATTTAGATTAACCGATTTTATATTAGAACTTTTTATCTCATATTTTGCTTATGAATTTGAGAACGATGAATAATATTCTAAAAAAATCAGAAATTTAGCCCTAAATGATTTTTGATCCATAAACAACATAATGAGTTTGCTAAACTTTAGCTATATGATTTTGGTATTCAGTAATTATTGCTTCAAAAATATCTCTTACTTAATTTCTTATATCTTAGTTACATGCTCAATGTATGCATTACGCAATAACTGTAATATCCAAAAATACTAACAACAGAAATTTAAAATACATATTTTCTCAAAAATTAAAACAAAAAAAGTAGTTCTTTCAGATGTAAAAATGAATTTTTTCAGTAACTTTGGAACATATTATTGAAGTGTTTACACGTGGAGTTTTGTCACATGAGTTTATATTAAACAGATTCAATACATCAATAGTTTTGTTAACAACTTGCGTTTGAATTTTAAAGCTAACATATATTTCTAATAAAAGTTATAAAGCTTATCTTCAAATAAAGTTTTTCATAGAATAAATAATTAAAAATTGCATGAGAGTTAATTATTTATTTAAAAAAAAATAAGGTAGGTGTACCAGATACAATTATTAGAATGTAATGTGAAACACATTACTTATAAACATAATACCATTTTTTTTCTTACCTGTATTTAAACATCAAAAGCTTTGGTACTATTTTGGCACTCAAAACACTGAAATATTTCTGAAACTGCATTAGAAATTTACCATGTAATCATTCCTATTGCTCTGCTACCACTTCCATGTTATGTTTGGATGTGATTGTCTAGTGGTCAAGGTCACGCACTCATGGCTGGCACGTCATGAGTTGGAACCTTGTGCTGCTAAGGACTCACCGTGCAGAGGACGACAATGCACGTTTAATCTGTCAAGGCTCAAATGCCCACTTGTTAGTGTGGTGGAGAAGTAAGGAGAGGAGTTTGATAGCTTAGATGCTGTCCTCGTTACTTGATCATGGTTCAAATGTACGAGATCCGTTGCTAATAGCTCTCGTGCCACTTTATAGCGTGACTTAAATATAACTCAAACTCTAAATCAGTGTTATATTGTTAAATTTCATGTATAAGTTTTATTGTGTAAGAGATAAACTAAATATGCATTTTTAAATATTCTCAAACATGTATTTATGTACTTGATAGACCTTC
>BMAV01009649.1:2926-18629 GCA_019973955.1 Trichonephila inaurata madagascariensis | reverse complement strand
TAATCAGATCCCTCACGTCTGGGCAATATATTCTAATCTAATTTGATTCCTAATTGACAAATTGTTAGCTTTAATATTACAATAATCAGGTACGAAGTATCTACAGCAAGTTTAATCAATCACTGCTAGCCGTTAGCAGTCTAACTTCTCTATCTTTCTAACCTGAAAGTTTAATCTTTATATACGTCTTAATTTGCATACTCTCATCTTCTTCGGGGGGGGGGAGATTTATAATATAATAAGTTTTAAAGATCCAATATTTCCCAAGAGGATTAGTATTTGAAAGAACGCGGATAAACCCGTCACAATTATAATGAAACAATTCCACTTGTCAATCTATTAAAAAAAATTCCCTTTTTTGATGCATAAAATGTTCATAATAAACTAAGCTCTAATTTTTAACTATAAGCGTCGTATGCCATGTACAACTATTTCAAAATCTTAAATTTCCATCTCACGGAAATATATAAATTCTTCATCAATTTTAAATATAATTCCTTCTTAAAATTATCTTAAAGTGATATAAAAATTCATACTTTAATGCCTATACCTTCAGAGATATCCTCGATTTAATAAATATTCCAGTAGATTTCTCTAACTTTTGAAAAATGCTATTTCAGATCTAAAATTAGAGAACATGTGTACACAATAACCGAGCTCAACCGTAAATTTGCATTGAGATCGTGGTGCTCGGTTTATAACTTATCGTAGATTACCTTCCTATTTAGCAAATTCAAACTCTCGCAACTGCGGCTGGATCAATTGTTGGTTGCAGCAGCACACAACTCAACTTGGAAGCATGTTCCTAATTCAAAAGGAGGGTGCAGCTTGCGGTGAAATACTATTTCGTCACGTTTACCCATAGAATAACCATTGGAATGGAAGAAATTTGAATTAGGTATTCAATGTATTACTATAGTTTCATAAAGGCAGGTTAGAGAAAATGATTTGAAACTCCCACAGTGGAAATAGTTCTCTGTTTTGTCTTTGTCTTATATAATCATTTTTAAAAACCTATTTAAAGAAGTAAATTTTTTTTCAAAATATAAAAGAAATTAAAATGTTGTAATATTTCTTAGGATTATTTCTTGCAATATTTTACATTGATTGAAGTTTGTCTTCGAAAAATATGTATCGCCATTTACTCTTTGAACTTTTCTTTTACTTTAATATTTAATTTAGATAAAATGATGTTTTAACTATGGCTAATAGATGTCTTAATGGAATACGAAAACATATGAAATCGAATTTAATCAAAAAATAAAGGTTCTATCGTATAAACGTCTTTTAAGATCAGTATTAACTTATACAGGCGAAACTTGGTCCATGTCTCGAACCGATGAGAACATGATAAATATCTACAAAAGGAAGATTTTAAGATTTGTTTTTGGAAGAATTCAGGAAAAAGGATGTGATGTGATGTGACTTTGAGGTTTAATGGCGCAAGGTCCAATTTTGGCCAAACTGCTCCAAACACTCGTTAGAAAAGAAACATATTTTTTTTTAAAAATAAAAAGTCTGTGGTCTGGACTGGAAAAGAAGAAAAGGAGAAATGGGATGACAAGAAGAGGGTCGAAAATAGAGAAGGATCACTAGGGTACCCCGGGTTCGTGAAGCCCGTGTTTACCAAAGACAGTAAACCCCTTGGGAAAAGGAAAAGATCACTAGAGCACCTCGGGATTTTGACACCCGTACTCACCTAAAGAAGGTGTGAGCCCCCTGAGGGGTTCAGGAAAAGGGAACTTGGCGAAGAAAATCAAATTTCGAGTTCTATCAATCATATAAAGAATCTGACATAGTTAGTTTCATCAAAATACAACGAATTAAACGGGCAGGTTACGTTGACAGAATGGACGAAGACCGCACCACTAAAAAAGTCTTCAATGTCCAACCAATTGGCACACGAAGAAAGAGCAGTTGAAATCTTAGATAGATGGATGGCCTAAATAAAAATCAGAACTAAATTGGAGGATGCTAGCAGGGAAAAGGCCGACCTGAAAAAGGCTTCTTGAGAAGGCCAAGGCTTACCCTGGGCTGTAGAACCATTGGGGAAGGGAAGGAAAATGGTCCTTATATGTTAGTAGAAACTGCAATAAAAATATGAAGGTGGAAAAGATATGTTCCTTTTAATTTTAAAATACACATTTTGCATATGAGCACGAAAAACAAACATAAACTTAAGCAGAAACAAAAAGTAACAAAAATATTCATGAATTTCATACGAGCTGATTAAATCTCTGTAAATGCATATTAATTTAAGAATATGTTATTATTATTTGAGTTTTGGGTTATTATTTGAGTTTTTAAAAAGTTAATGATGTTAGATGTGAATTCAACAAGCAACTATGTTTCACACAATTTATTTAAAACTGCGTAGCTTAATTCTTTGTGAGTTAAAATAACAGTAAAATTCAGAATAGTCTACAATCATCTCATGAGTAATTTTTATTTTTAATAAAGTAAGTCGGTTAAAATACCGGAATCACGTAAGAATTAAAAACCAAAATAGTTAGTTGCTTAACAAATGGATTTCATAGATTCTTTATATTTAAGTAGTAATTTAAATATAAATCTGAACATGAAGTAAACATAATTAAGAACAAAAGATTTAAAAATGTATTGCAGTTTCAAACAGATAATTCCTCAAATGA
Source organism: Trichonephila inaurata madagascariensis (assembly GCA_019973955.1). Lineage (NCBI taxonomy): Eukaryota > Metazoa > Arthropoda > Arachnida > Araneae > Nephilidae > Trichonephila > Trichonephila inaurata. The sequence goes on along the minus strand of BMAV01009649.1, from coordinate 15,978 downwards.
GTTGTTATCCTTTGGAAGTTACAGCCATTACAATATAATTTCAGAACATTTAAATGGTAAGCTCAAACTTCAGAATAGTTAGGAATTTGAAATGGTACATCAAAAACATGTCATGTTAGCAATAATATATAATTTTTTTTTAAATGAATAGTTTTTATTTTTTGTTATCATGGGATATTGAAAAAAAAAATATTTTTAAATTTATATTTTATAGCATCCGGTTTCAGAATATTCAGTCGATAAGTTGTTTTAGAAGCCCCTTTTATGTAAAAATTTGAAACTAGTAGTATTTAGTTTTTTATTAATTCATTTTTAAACGGATAGTTAAATTAGTTGCATATTAATTTTCCAGATTTAAAATGAAAAAAGTAATAGATAAAAAAATTAGTACAGAAAGTGTGCCAGGTTTTCAGCAAATACAGTATTCAGAAAACCAATACCTGAAAAAGAACAAACGTATTTATTGAGTTCCAGTTTAATATTCTGTTCTATGGTTTAAGAGTTGTTGCAAAGTAAAGGATTTAAAAATATGTTGTTTTTAAAGCGGACGTGTTTCAACTATTTACTAACTAAAATTTTATTTGTTTTAAAATGTTTTTCAAAAAAATTTCTTACCATTGCTTAAGAAATCAATTTTTATTCTGATGTTAACAACGAATTATTGTATTCTGATGTTAACATTGAATTATTGATAAAATTATTGTATTCTGATGTTAACATTGAATTATTGACAAAATTATTGTATTCTGATGTTAACATTGAATTATTGATAAAATTATTGTATTCTGATGTTAACATTGAATTTTTGATGACATTATTTTGATGTTAATAATGAATTAATTATTAGTAATCAAGCATATCCCAAGCACTTTTCATTTTTTTCGTCAGAAAGTAAGTTCTATGCATTTTATTGCAATATAATAGCATCTTTTTATAGTTTGTTTCATTTTCTTTACTCATCCATTCTATAGCTAGTACTATAAATTGAAACTTAAATATTTACTTCAAGTTAAATAACATTTTTGTTACAGTGTATTAATTTATGGTTTCTGATTTTTAAATTTATGAATAATTATATTATAATCTCAGCTACTCATTTTATTAATTCACGAAAGTAACAAATTGTCACGCATCATTTCATCCAAAATTAATTAACACACAAAATATTTATTAATATCTCAGAATGTTGTATAATCCAAACACACAGCAAACTCAATAATCATTCCAGTTGTTATTTACCAAATGAAAACATTTCTACTTGCGATACATATTTATGAGGAAACGGCAGTAATTAATAAGGCAGTAACCATAAAGTTAAACAAAAAATGTTGTATTAAGATCTAAGATAGATTATTAATACAATCAATCTGCATTCATATTTATATGAATTCCTTCATTAGAACAGGAGAATATAAAAATTGATGAAATCTATAATAAGTATTAGAAAAAAATATACTGTATGTCTTTTCATTTTCTAATTGTTTTTCTCATTAATATGCGTATGGAACTTCATTAAAAGTGTTTTTTTGAGCATATTTTTCTCAAAAAGCTATTTTAATCCAAAATCATTGTCTATTGTTCGTACAAGTCACAATTTAATTAAATAATGTATATCATTGCGTCTACATTTAATGTCTAGACATGAGAAAAGGAACTAGAACATTGACATTTATCTGTCTGCATTTAAAGATTTTTGTGTCATTAAAACTGAACCCATTTGTTATTAATTGAAAAGCAAGTCAGGTGTAAAATTATAAATCAAGTCTGAGCACTATAAGCAGAATCCATACCTTTCATAAGATAAATTGAAAATTAATTAAAAGTAATTATATATACGTTCTATATACATATTTCGGTGATTGTAGCGATTGTCGTAAATAACCAAAGACGAGAAATTTTATAAATGATAAATTTGCCTTCTCCAGAGGGTGGCAATATTTAAATAGAATATAGAAGGATATTTCAAATATAAATATTGATAGATACTGATTAAAAATGATTATAAACATAAATGTGCACTATTTCCCTTATCATTTTGAAGAATTTAATGTTTATGCTAGATTTCATACATATTTTTACATAACGGTGAAAATCTTTTCTAATATTTTTAATAGAATTAGTTAGGGTTCTACTGTCTAAGACAGTGATTCTCAACAACTTTGCCCCTAAACTCTTGAAGTGAATTTTTTTTTTAAAAAACTGTAAATTATACTCTTAAAGAAAATTTTTTTAAAAAAAATCCGAAACCGAATCATTTGGCCATTTTATAGAAATAAACTATTCATAAAATTGCTATTGACCATTTGACTACACTTAGCGAGAGAATTATTCATTTTTTTTATTTCTAATGGCAGATTATGAACAGTTATTAACAGAATTCATCAATTTATCTAATACACACCGCGAAAGCTGATATCTCTTTTTAGTGCGTTATAATGTTAGAAGTATATGTAAATTTCAAGTTTCGTGAAAACAATTCTGCGCCAACAATACCATACAAGCTTTGTTTTAGAAATTTATGAGTACATTAATAATTTAAAATGATTTTGGTAGTTCTTGTATACAAAAGTTATTATATATATATATAACAAACTGATATCTACTCATAATTCGAATCTCCTTTATTTATAACATCTAATTCATAAATCCTAGTACCCTATTTCGAAACATGTCTCAATTTATCTTTTTCTAAAGCAATAAAAACATATTGGTTTAGTACTGATTCTTTAGACCTTGAATTTCTGTGAGATTTATTGGCGATTCTAAGAAATATCAAATTATTAAGAATTTTCAAAAGCCTTGGTAATAGGGATTAATTTTCCCTAAACAATGATGTCATTTCTATAAATAAGTAGTTATTCCCTTCGCCTACACACGTGACTGTATTTTTCATGATGCGTTTTTCCCTGTTCTTCCCTGTATTTATAAACTTTATTTTTGAATAATTCTCTTTCTTGTGTTTTGGCACTGTACGAGAATAATGCTCGAATAAATGATGTGATTACAGATAAGCCTCTCTAATTTTGTGACCACGATCACTTAATCACTTCTAATCAAAATGAAAATTTTTCGCGTGCAAATATATATATATATATATATATATATGTGTGTGTGTGTGTGTGTGTGTGTGTATGTAATAATTAAAGTAATTTAATCTTTAATGGTTCTTGATTTATCTGTTGTCCAGTCATTCAGGACAACCGTTTAATTATTTTAATTAGTTACCTGCCTAACGGGGACTTATGGAACTACATACATCCACCCCCCCGACACAAATAATGTGATATTCCACTTGGTATAAAAGCGAGATTCTGGAAAATATCACGCTCTCTTCTCTCTTCTGTCTGTATCTTTAATCAGGTAGCCGGCTGCATTGAGTAGTGTCGTAGTTTCTTAGTTCTGTATTGTGTAGTCCATTTTATACTCAATGTTAATATGCTTATGTGTTTCAAGATGTGGAAACGGATTTAATTAATTACAAGACTACCTTGTCAATCTCATCTGTAAGCAACATCAACAATAATTAAAAATGGATCCAATATTAAGAAATCCCTTCCACTGGCCACGCCCTGTCATTTCGTTGCAGTACTATCCACTCGCCACGTCGTTATCGTTTTCATTACTTCTCACCAGAAATATTGAAGAAATATTAAATACATATATATATGTGTGTGTGTGTATGCATAAATAAATCATTCAGTAAATAAAGTAAATATGTTAATGCTGTAAAATTCTCGATATTGAAGTTAAAATTATGACTTTCAGTCATATCTTGGGTAAGCCCTTGAATAGTTACATCAAGAAACAGCAGATGAAATAGTAAAAATAATTATGTATAATATAAATCAACATTTAATACAACATTTGTATTATTTAAAAATATTATCTTGATACTTTAAAGTATCATTGCAACATGTAATGATCATATCTCTTGGAATCCGCATAAATAAATTCCAATAAATCCAAGCAAAAGCTGGCAAATACGTTTGAAAGATTTTTCATTTATTAACAATTCAATACACTTTTAAGATCAAGGACAGTATTATATTCACTATCATCGATAAAATGTTCGATCAAGATCGTTCAATTGATTTCTATGCTGTTTTGCAATAGATGCTGATGCCATGGCTTTTTGTTTTATCTGAGCAATTACGTCATATTGTTAATTTGAGCCATGAAAAGTTTGTGCTAAGAGAGATGTGATTTATTTTATATTTTCAATAATGATGACTGTTTTATGTTATCTGGTTATATTCACTAGCATTAAATATCGAATAACAGAAATGATAAAAATATTGATTAATATTGAAACATTGTGAAACCAATAAAATGATTTATAAAGCAATTTTGAACAAACTCATGGACATTGTAATAAATAATAAAATAATGTCAATCTGAAATTTATAAGAGAATCGTAGGAAATGATTAAATCACGTTTCCTTTGAGAATAATAATTTTTTTTGAAGACAGACAGAATAGTTCCCGCGTGCCACCCGTATTTCGCGGGGCTTACAGAAGCTACAAATAAAATAAAGGATAAATAAGATAAAGTTTACGAAACAAATAAAATTACAATATCAAACAAGTCAGTTACTAAATCAACCTAGTACATAACAAATCAAGCAATTAAGTAACAAAACCAAGACAGTGAAGTAACATGACCAAAACAATGATGTTATAAAAACAGAACAATGAAAAAAAATCACAAAACCAAATCAATGAAGTGACAAAATAATGCAAATGTCGCTTCACTTGAAACAAGCTGAAAAAATTAGTCTAGTTGATTTTCAGAGCATCAAAATATACTTTTAATTGTGCTATGAAACAAATTACGAATAAATTGTTATTGTTAAGATATACTCTACCAGTTTCAATTTATTTAAACTTAAAAAATGATTTGACAAGACGTTAATAAAAACAATTTGTAAATAAAAATCCGAGTAAAATATATATCAAGTTTTTTCATTTTTAAAAAATATACGGTTGAAGGAATAAGTATCTTAGTTAGATCAAGAAAAATTTTCTAGACAACTGTAGATGAAATCAGATTAATATACCTGGGATAAAAGATGAGCGCAATGAAAATTTTCACGTCATATATTCAACGACGCAATTTTATGCAATTGAATTAAAAATGTTATACCAAAATTAGTTTTAAGATTTGTATGAAAAATCCTTTTAGATAGGTAGAATCTGAATGAATCATTATAAAAATGGTTACTCTTTACAGGAAAGCTTGTTAATTTCATTAAATTAAAAAAAATTACATAATCAAAATGCAAAAGCTTTAGTCCTATATTTATATCGTATATTATATATCGTTCTATATAGATATTTTTTAAACTGTGTTCATTTTTAACGTGATTGATTATTATATACTTTTCAAAACTATTTTTTTAAAAAAATAATCGTCTGCCTAATAATACTGTCTATTTTTTATGTTCGATTTTATTAATTTTTAAAATTATTATTTAATTTATTATACGCTACTATAACTACCTTTTCAATAACTCCTAAACATATAATATAAAGGATGGGTAAGTAAGATTTATATTAAAAACTCATGAAGTGACTTCCCAAAATCATATTTTAAATGAAGAGAGAGAGAATATAGTAATTAAACCTGTAATGAGAAAAATAGTATTTTGAAAATTTAATAACGTAATTTTACAAGATTATTGAGATAATTAAGACATATATAACATTAAATGAGACACATATATCGGTAAGCATTTGAAAAATGTGTTTTGGAACAATTTGTTATCCTAATTATACTTTCTATCGTTAATACCGATTCTTCTCAAATTTTCATTTTGTAACGAATATATATTTAAAAAAAAATGGAGAAATTTGTTTATTTCCATTATGCAATATCCCTTCTAGAACTAATTTAAGAATTTTTTTTTTCTTAATTTTTCAAAAACCAATACATTCTAATATAAAATTATTGCTTAAATTGCTTCTCATAATGGAAAATATATTTAAAAATGCAATAAATCCTAAACAGAATGTTTTAAACTCTTCTTGAGGCCAGCACAAAAACATTGTCTTATAAACAAATTTCAAGACTAACGAATATTAATCAATATTTGTTATACAACTCCTCACGCAGGAAACTGAGATTGATAAAGAGAAATAAGGAAGCACTAGTCCAGACTCATTAGATATGATTGGACATCGAGTGAAAACGGTTCTCTTCACGTAGAGTTTCCCTAGGGATTCAGAAAGAGAGATTGGGATCTGTAGAGAGTTAGCGGAGGGATTTGGGGTGCGATTAACAGTAGGAGAGATTGCTTGTATATTCACCTATAGATCAAAACTGATTGCTTTCAACCAATGGGAAGTGTGGATAAGGTAAATGAATAGGAAAGTGAAGAGGAAGTCTTTGTACATTTAATTTGGTGCTGTTAGTCGTATCTTGCTTTGATTTTCTTATTTTATTTAAAAAAAATATTAAATGCTTGTATGAATGTTTATTCTAGGAGAAGACAATAAAGAAGCCCAAGAAAAAAAAAACACCTAAAAATTAAACTTCAATGAAAAAAATATTTAAGGGGACGCAGTACAATTCAATTGACCAAAATCGGTAAAAAATCGGTCAAAAAAATCAAACTTGATTTTTTAGCCTAAATTTTTCTTTATATACTTTTCTATATTCTCACAAAATTTGAAGGCTCTAAACTTAAAAAACGCATAATTATGATAGCTTTCAAGTTTGTTTTTATTCACATCCCTAAGGCAAATCAAAACTTTAAACTGACTTATCTCAGAAAGATAAAATAACTACTTTGTCTTCATTTAAAATGCTAAGGTTTTTTTTTTTCCTATTGCGCCTAATGCTTCGAAATTTTTTCACCTATTGCTAATAGTACATGGAATAAAAGTTGGTATGCATTTTTGAATTAAGGCAATATTTATTTTTTTAAAAATAATTGAACTCAGATTTCTTACATTTTTTAAGGAATTATCAATAAACATTTATAAAAAGAAGTATTGTATGATTACCAATAACGTTAACGCAAAACCCAGACCAACTTTTGTTATACATAATTCGACGTCCTTGTAAATCAAATTTCATGCATGTGCGCCTATTTTTGTAGGAGGAGTAGTATTTTAAAATCAAAAATTTGTTTTTTCCTTAAAAAATAACATGGCTAGCTTTTTATGAAATTTTGAGCACAAAACCTATTTAACATAGTATACATACATAGGAGGCAACCAAAAAAATTTTAATAATCCTTAAATTAAAAATATTTGCTTAAATCGTACCATGCCCCTTTAACCATAAAAAAAAATACAAATATTTATCATACACGACAAACAATTCTTAAATTGGACCGTGTCTCAATCATCGCATGTTCTTCTGTGAAAAATTACACAGAACTTCGAATTACAAGAAGCTCACGCAGAACCCTTCACAGATGTCTTCTTTTTAAGAAGTCTTCACAGAAAATTACAATTTAGCAACTTCTAAATTTTATTAGACTCACTTCCCTAAAAATTAAAGGGTTTGAGTCATTTTTGTTGTGAAAATTCTTCTGCTTGAAACTCATAAATATTTAAAAGGGTACGATATTCATAGTACATCTCTAACAAAGAAGAGACATGAAAGAGAAACATAGCTTGATATATTTTGCAACTCTTATTCGAAAAGGCCGTAGAATCCTGATATAAAGTACTAATAATATTATTGTTTTATACATCCAGAATTTTCTGATATTATATGTATATATTTTTAAATAAAAGGATGTCCTTCTATAAGTTTTTTGAAGTATAAGTACCGTTATCGGGTAAGATGGCGAATTTCTCTCAATTAATTCATGCGTCTATCTTATGATACCGCCCCCCTTTGGTGACCATATCTTTGATTGTCAGCGTGAGCAAGAGGTGTAGGGTTTGCAAAAGGAATAGACATTTTTGATTCTTAATATGACTTTATTAAGAATAGAACTTAAATGTCTAACAATTTAGATAAATTTAATTAAGCGAGAATCTATAATGAACAAACACATAGTGATAGTTAAACCGAATCGCGTAATTTAGACCACTTTCTCTAAGTTATAATTATTTAATCCGCCTACTCTAACTTCTAATAGCATTACAAGTCCTAATATCAAATAATCATTCCTACCTTAATCCAAACTTAGATTCAATATTTATGTGGAAACGTCTGGGCGCGCGTGCAATGGTATGCACCTTGTTTTACTGGCTTGTTTTCCTGGTAACTTACCAATTGGCTGTCAATTCCCACTAGTCTCTTTCACACATACCATTCCCCAAAATTGCCATCTCACTTACTGAAACTTCTGTTATTTTAAAAGCTATCTTATTTGCATTTCTTTTTCACCTTTCGCTTTTTGGGTTTTGGTTGGAAAAGAGTTGCCATTAATCTTGGCACCCAAAGAACCCAGAGGTTATATTAAAGAAAAGACGCGTGAGCCCGTCACATCTTACCTTAGACACTTCCGATTTAGTTTTATTTACTTATAAAATGTTTATCACATAACTAAAACAAGGTCTGGCAGATCTTTCAAAGGTCATGTAACTGTCAGGGATCAATTGGTCACGAAACAACAACTATCAAGAGATTCACAGTAATCGAGCTCTTTTACAATTCCATTTTCAAAAAAGATTTATTTTCTCTTAAATAGATTTAATCCATGAGCTTCACAGCAGCGACACAGCCATCGTCAAAAATATTGAAGTCTGTGTGCCCATCCGACATGATACTTATACAGTGACCATCAAACTTCGGCCGCCAAGCCAGTATGGTGGTTATGACACTCGGCTTGTAATCGAGCAGGATCGGGTTCAAATCCTAAAAAAGAGAGTGATGTATCTTCGGGAAAAGAAGTCAGACTCTTTTCGCTTGAAATGAATTGCCATCTGGAATGGAAAGCAGCGCATCCCTTAGGTTCTATGCCGGAATCTACGTTTGTAATAAAGTCTATATTTTTCTGTGATTGTATTGTATGTTTTTGTTCATCTATCTTTCGTCTTTCATATGTATTCCAGGAGGAAACGTGCAACAACATCAAATTTTTTTTCTACAGAGTGCTTTTATCAGATATTGGAAATCATGGAAAGGGTACCTGGTTTTTCTACATGAAGGTACAACGTGAATTGGTGTTAGGTTGAATTTAAACTCAACAGAGAGAATGTAACTAATATCCAAAGGTTTATGCTCTAATTCTGATGTTTCATCACCGAATTAAATGAGCTCTTTTTTTGCGTAAGAGTATCAGGAACACAAATAACAAATATTCTTGTAAACTGAAATCGTTAATACAGCCTTCTGGAAGCAGGAACCCTTAAAACTAGGATTGCAGTGACCGCATGAAACTCAAGACACAGCTAAAAAGCTTTGCACTCCGGTTGCATTTCACTGTATTGAACCAATATAGATCTTCAGTGGTCATCATGGCCCCTAGGCGATCCTGGCCAAGTCTTCTCTGTACAGATGCGGTCTCATTAAACTATTTCCCATGAGTCAAACATTCTGTCTAAGAGTCACGAATTGACCACAAATTATTTTGCATCTCGTTTCATTGGCGAAAAGGTTGGTGGCTGCTTTGCTACTTAGTTTAGAATTTCATCACATATTGAAAGAACCCGAATAAAGTTATCGAGGTGTGCAAACGAAAGAAGCGCGGTAATTATGCTCTTACAAAGCATTTTCCTCTAAGTTCCCAGCTTGCACGTACGTGTACAATTATTTAGTCGATACTAAGTATTTCATTTATGTTTGGAGGTATATATATATATATATATATCTTGTTCAAATTTTCAACGTTAATAAAATACTTTCTATTCATTCATTCAAGTTCAAATACATTTTTTTAAGCTTGTAGCAAATGACACTTGATGTTCATACAGTCTTTTAAAATATTAATTCATTAATTAAATTTTATTAATGAATAAATAAAAAACAAAAATAATAGTCGAACACCATATATTAAAAAAATCGATCCTTGTGCCCATACAGCGCAATGGATAGCGCGTTGGGCTTCTAATCCAAAAGTCGTGGCTTCGAATCGTACCTCGGATGGCTTAATTTCTGAGGGGATTTGCGAATGAATAAATAGTAACAAACAAAAATCATAGTCCAAAATCATACATAGGAAGGAAAATGACAAATTATTTTCTGCTTTGCCACTTAATATCGTGATTCTGTCATATATATATTAATTGTAATTATTTTAATAAAAAGTAAATGTAAAATAAAGTTTTTCTCTGTTGACCTAATTAATGATTGGCTTAATTATATATATATATATATACTACTCACACACACAATGTTTCGAATTCAACAAAATATTGATTATTTTACTTTTGAACACCAGTATCTGAGTATAAGGCTTTTATAATGGATGTTAAACTTAGCTATAAAATTTTTCTGGCTTTAAATTTTTTTAAAACCTGTATTTCAACCTATATATTTACTCATTGTTTTGAAATCAAAGTGTTCATATTTATTCATAGACACACAAAAAATTCATAAAATTCTGTGTAGATGAATGCAAATGTTTTACACCAAATTTTCCTACGATTTGTATAGCAATTTTATAATATTCTATTTGAAGGATATGGCAAAAAAGGAGGTCTGTTGTTTAACATATAATTTTTTTATTTCTTATTTTTAAACTGATCTTTTCATCCATTTGAAAGGAATTCTAAGGTCTAGGCTTTTTAATTTATCTTATTATCGCAGGAAGTTATCGAATATCCGAAGTTTCGACGCAAAAAATGTGATATCTGACAACGAACACTTAAACTAAAAGGAAAGATAATGCTTTATAACTAAAAAATGAACTTTCATATATGAAAAATAAGTTGAGATAAATTACAAAAAGAAAAGATCTTTGGCATGTGCCAAACTACATTACAAGATAAAACTTTATTTACGCAGTTTTAAATTCTACATATTTTTTTTATTACTTATGAACGATTAATCTTACTTAAAATCAATTGCAATTTTTAAAAGTAGATTTTAGAATATTTTTTTTTTTAAATGAGGGAAATTATCATGCTCATTTTTTTCTCTTTTTTTTTATAAGGCTTAACAAAACTTTTCTGTAAAAAGGAAATTTTGCAAATAATACTGAAATTTAAAAATATTCTGTCGCACTTCATTATTAAATTACTACAATTCTTTTTTTTTTGGTATCATCTTAAATTAAATGTTAACTTGCTTCTACTATAGAAAAATTTTGCATATTACTGTTTGATGTAGTTTGAAGGTGTTATAGAAAGTTCAAAGGAAAATTGTAAAGGTTTTTAGCTACGTATGTATCGAAAGACGTGAAAATTTAATAAGCGATTAATAGCTGATATTATGGTTTCGTAAAAAAATTTTAAAAAAAAAAATCATGTCTTTATACTTATAATTCTAAATATTTTAATTTAATATCGATTATTATTAATTTAACCCTTTATCTACCGCATTATGATTTACTGCAGTTTTTTTTTTTTCACGCAATATTTTTTTGGATCGCTACATTGAAAATTAAAGGATATACCTAAACAAAATACTCAATTTTAGGAAATTTAATCCGTTAGAGCTAATTAATTAATTAAAGATATTCAACTGTAAAATTAATTATATATACTGTTCACTTAAAATAAATAGTCAAATCGTTTACTAAGGTTTTCATTAACATAAAAAAATAAGGCGCTTAAATTTTGATATTAACTACTTTTTCGGAACAAAAATGACAATCTTCGCAATTCGATGAATGTCTGCTGAAAACGTAATTTCTACTCTAAAATTATTCGTCTTTCCCGCTAAAATACTCATCATAGAATCCGTGCTGCCATATATCTTGGAAGAGTGGATTTAAAAGAATACTTCTATGTATTCCAAGTATTGTCAAAATATTGCTAAAAATGGTTATTTTATGTAATTTTAAAGTGAGTGATATAAGTACCATCGGTAGATAAAGGGTTAAATCAATTGCAAGTATTCAAAGTAGAAAAAATTAGGATATTTTCTTAATTATTACAGATATATATTTCCTAAATGATAAATCAACACAAACAATTTCTTTTATTTTGCAAAAAGGGAATAATCAGAGCTGTTTCTTCATACTTCGATCATTCTAGTCTTTGAGAACAGTTTGACTTCTTGCAGAAAAATATTTTTGCATGTGGAATTCAATAATTAGAATCACATTCATTTTCTTTACAATCGTTTCTGACACAAAAAGGTCTATTTTTATTCTTTATGTATTAAGTATACATTTTTGCCGTGGATTTTTTCATAAATTTCTATCGAGTCTATTATATAGTCTCATAATTTCACTTTGGATATAAGTTTAGAAATGCATTATACTGTAGCAAAAAATAGTTCACGTCTATAATGGACATCATGGCTCGATTGGTAGAGCATCAGACTCACAAGAGGTAGATCGTGCACCAGCTGAAGGCAACTTGCATAAAGTAATTTTTGTTTTCTTTGTATTAACTTTAGTTTCTTCTAGAAGGAATTTAATGCAGTGATTCTCACTAACTTTCAATTCTTGAGACCCAATTTTCAATCATAATTCTCATCGTATCTTCCCTTAACAATAGTAATGTATTGAAAGTAATATAATATGTACTTTGTGAAAAGCTAAAGTTACAATACATACAGAAGTTATACACTTATTCATAAACAGTACAAATTATCCAGATAAGTATTAAATTTTGTGTGTATTACTTTTAAGTATGATATTTTAAGTGTTACTTTTCCTTACAAATTTTTAAATTGGGTCAGATTACAAAATAATTTTTAATTAAATTATATATTTATTTCGTTAATCATCCACTTCTAAAATGTAATTCTACATTTCGAACATATTACCTTTGTGAAAATGGATTTTCTCTGTTGTGGCTGCTTTTAAAGACAAAATATAGATCATGGATAAACATAGAAAAAATACTTAGAATATCAATATCTAATATTAAAACTGCTTTTGAAAAACTTTTCTCTGCAAGACCAGTCCTTGGAAGAGTTACAAGGTATTATTGTGACGTCTCTCGCGTCCTTCTGCTAACATAACTCCTATGTTCTT
>BMAV01009646.1:0-13690 GCA_019973955.1 Trichonephila inaurata madagascariensis | reverse complement strand
TTCTTCCGATATAAAAGATTTATCTGCTCCGGTGTCCCAAAAAGCGCTTCAAAATGTGTATTTAATAATATAGGTACGTGTGAAGTTCTACAGGTGCTATACATATTGGAGAAAGTCTAATTGTCTCTTTGTCGACACCTCTTGAATTTGATCTTTAAACCCTTTTACAAATATTTAATCGTCCCTTTATGTCCTATCGCCTCGATTAAAATTTAAATACTGAACCCTTATTTCTACGGTCCCTTATTAAAATTATCATTTCGCCATTTCGAAATGAGTAACCCCTGTTGCTGAATCTTTGATCTTATTATTAAATCTATTCCTCCCCGAACCCTCTTTTTATTTTGACGGCTATTCTCGTAAAACTCATTTCTGTTATTTGGTCTACCTCCTTATTTCCGAATTCCTCCAGTTTCTACCATTAGCTTCAAAATTAGGCATCCTATGCGCATTTTGACCTCGTTTTTTCTACATTAGTGGTTCTGATAACCCCTTTGTGATTTGCAAGAATATCTCTTCGAATTTAGCCAGGACTTCTAAAAGTTGTATCGTATTTTGTGGATTTCGCACCTCCACATAGTCCTGTACCTGTGGTTCGAGTCGAACTAAAATATGATCCACTAAGTCTGCTTGGGACATTCCTAATTCTAAACTTCTTTTATTTTAGTAATCTATATACAAAATCAGTCGCCTCCCTGATTTCTTCCCCTGCTGTGATGCAAAAAACCCGACTGTAGTTCTTTTTTATTTTGATCGCGGGAAAAGCCTTCGCTATTCAGCTTTGAGCTGCGCAAAATCCGTGGCTGTATTTTGTACTAACAACGACCCAAATATCGAATACCAATCTTGAGCTCTTCCCCTGAGATGACTTTTGTAAGCACATGACAGATTCTTGGGATTTCAAGTAACTGTATATTGTTATCGATGCACTCGATAAACCCCTGCAACATTCTCCGACCCTGAAAAGTACATTTCAGGTAGAATTGTATTTCCACCTACATTACCTAACCCAGAATTAAATACGTTCGCATTGAGACATAGCCATCCCCGTGATGACCATGTCTTGCCGGTTCCGGTAAGCTAGAGGGTGTGGGATTACAAAATGAAGAACATAAATTTTAATACAACTTTTATTAAGAATAACTTATATTACTTAAATTCTAATTTTGACAATTATTAATTAAAGTGAGAGTCAAGCCCGAATTAAATCACGTATTTAAGTCAGATCACGCAACTAGATTCTCTATCTCAATTATCCTAAATAATCCTGTTTATCTAATTACTTATATCTAATATTACCTTTTCCAGTTCTAGTCCCTTGACCTAGAGAATATAATCTATAACTTTATACATGAAGATTCTTGATCCGCAATGCAGCTAATTCTTGATCCTCAAGATTCCACACTAAGCTTTGTCACGCTATTGATCAGAATGATTCCACACTACAATCTCTGAGCCTGCTACGCTATGCAATGCATCCCTATATCTAGATTTGCCACGCTATCCTTTTTATAGTATATCTCATTTTACATATTCGATCCGTTTCTCTTCTTGGTAGGGGGTTGAAAGTTTTGTCATTAATCGTGGCCGTCAAAGAACATAGGAGTCATGTTAATCAGAAAGGCGCGAGAGACGTCACAATATAATAGCTGAAGCTACCTGAGTTCTAGTAAAAGGAGCAAACAGGACGATTAACATTGTATGCTGATTTATCTTTAAGCTAAGTATTTATCAATTATTATAGAAATGTAAGTTAGTAATTAGTCTGACAGCTGTCCTAGCGTAGGTCAAATTTAGATAGTGATTTGATAAGTCATAATAAAAGTATTGATATTAAAAATGTCTCATCCCCGTTGGCACAATCTAACATTTCCGCGACCGAGAGCTCGCGACAACCGAGTGGGTCGAATTACGTGTTTAAGTACGTACAGTAAGGGTTCCCAACTTTATACCCGCAGACACCATGACGCCGGCCGCTGTAAGATCACAATAAAAATGTTTTAGTTTTCAATAAAATTCTACATAAAAATTTTCTTATTTTTAATAAAATAGAATTTGCGTTCAACATAGACACCAGCAAAAAGCCGAATGTAACCGAACTCTTTCTTTTTCTTTCACGCGCGCGTTATTCACCAATCTAATTTCTCATACCAAAAATCCAAAATGAAATGAACTGGTTCAACTCTAGAGCATGATCACAAAATAGGACAATGAAAAATAAGCAATAGTCGATGAAATGCAAGCTAAAAATCGCATGAATTTGAGATTTGTGTTTTTTTATAAAGAATTTTTATTCTTTTTTTTTTATATAGATTTTGAATGCATAATTATTTGGCACTCGAAAAAAATATTTTTTTAACCTTATGTGCATGGCTTATTAACTGTATACAACGGTATTTACCTTGGAAAAATAAATGGCACCCGTCTTTTAACAGCTACTCAAGAATATGCTCTTAGGGGCAAAAAGGTTGGAGGACCACTGATTTAACGGGACTGAAGAGTTAAGAGTAAAATCTGCCGAGGCTTGAATTTCAAGCTCTGGGATGTGGTGGAAGCTTGGAGAAGGGAATCTCAGGACAGGAGTTATCCTCGTCATTTTATCATAACTCAAAATTATAAGATTCGTCGCCAATAGTTAGAGGTACTTGTTTCCCGGGGGTCAATTTGTAAATGATGAGATTAGTCCTAAAACAATTCAGCCAATAGCTAAAGGGTTACTTCCGAGAGCGAAATTAATAATAAAATTAACAATTATAGGGTATTTAGTATTGATCCGACTACGTTGGGAACGATTTTAAAAGCGCATAAATGTTAATTTTCATGATATTTAGTGTCACTAAATTAGAATACATGTATAAAATTGTTTAAAGGACATTATGACAAAAAATTATTTAAATATATTTTAAAAAAAATTAACTTAGAATAACCTTTTTCCAAATGTTCTCCTTTTTGTCAAAAATGCTTTTTGTATTAATATTTTGCCTGTCCCTTCAGACTCTGTACAGAGGCTCAACAGATTTTGAAAAATTCAACTTATTTTCAGGTTACAAACCATTTTGAAATAATTATTGGCGTATTTTCTTAAAATTTCTCCCTTCTGTTTTCGTAAAACATGGATAAACCGACTTCTAAGTTATGCATTTCAAAAATTCTAGTTTAGCCTCTGTACAGAGGTCTGAGCTGAATACAGGCAAAATATTAATACAATAGAAGCATTTTTCACAAAAGGAGAATATTTTGAAAATGGGTTATTCGATGTTTTTTTTTTGTCAAAATATTTTGTACTTAAATAATTTTTTTATTGTAATATTCTTAAAACAATTTTATATACATTTTCTAATCTAAGTGACACTAAATATCATAAATATTATCCATTTACACGCTTTTGCAAAATTATGGTTCCGGAACGTAGTCGGATACCTTAAAGAGTTTGCGAAGAATGAGATGTTCTCTCATTCTCTCCTAGAGATTTGGAAGGAAGGGAAGGAAGACTACCCATATCGAAAAACAATCTATTTATTGATCCCCCAAATAGCAACACCAATTCAAGCAATTTTAAATAAGAGATGCGGCAATCTAAGCAATGTGTGGATAAATAACAAGATGCGGAAAGTATGAGAAGACTTTCAATATCGACCCACTCATTTCAAGATCAAATCTACTTTCCTAATTATCTGAGCACAAATTAACTCTAGTGACCAATTATCACTCTTTAATTCATTCACATCAAATATCTGAAATACACTATAAAATTGAATAATACCTGATCAGTAGCTATCTATCCTATCCCCTCACTTTCTTTCTATCTATAGCTTGAAGGACTATATATAACAGATCTAGTTTGAATAATCAGTTTCTTCTTCAGGTTGAGAATATTTAAAAGACCAAAGATTTCCCAAAGAGGACTATTAATGGAAGGATGCAGATAGAGCCGTCACAAGTTTTCCTTATTAATGTATGTAAGGATAATTAAATTAGATTAAAAATTAAATTCCCTATCTAGCACTTAATTTTTATTTTTTTTTCATTACCTCTTCAAGTATCAAACTAATCACCCATTTATTTCTTCCGAACATATGGCCTAGCCAATAAGCATGTCTAATTCCAGATGGTTATATTTAATAGCCCTATATATCAGCATTAACTTTCAAGTACACTCATAAAATCCGCGATACTTACCACATCTGTTTTTAAGTGTAAAGCCACTTAAGATTTTTGGTGGTGTGCTTTTTTCCTCTCTGCTCTTAGCGTCAGAAGATGTCTAACTTTCATCAAAAAAAAATAAATACTAAGTCTGTTTTTGACTCAAAACATGTCATGTATAAAACGGAAAAACAAACAAACTCAGTTAATTATTTTTTAAAACCTTAAAACCTTCTGAACCTATAAAATTTAATCTTTGTTTTTCTGTTTTCACCTACTTCGCCGATCAGTATTTACTGCATCCAATTTAGTTAACGCACTGCAATAAAGCCTTGGTGAATGATAAGCAAAGTATTTTTTCCTCTTTCATATTGTTACGAATTTTGTGCAATGAATACTTAAAACAATGTAAATAATTTATATACGGTTGTGCAATATGTTAATATTACTTTATGTTATAATTATTTTATGCTGAAATTGTAATATTCGCAAGTTTTATGGCAATTCAATGGAAACTTGGCGAAATGTTGGCGATAAAGCCAATTTGACCTAATTTTTGATGACTTGGGGACCACGTTGGTGATCATTTTTGGCGAGTTGGTGACCATATGGAAACTTCTGAAAATTACTGGAGAAATCTACTGATATCACGGTCTATGACGTAAGCAGCTTATTTCTCAAAAGATCTGTGCAGCTTAAGGGAGTCGCTCACCAAAACTGAGTCAGTATTGTTTTGAACATTGAAGAGTTGACTAGCGTTTAGATATTACTTTAGCTGTTGAACAGGACGAGCGAGTGCTTGTGAATAATCTCTTACATACTTGTATTTTAGACACTGATAGTTGTGTAGAAGAACGCCGTAGAAGGCCTTATGATAATTTATTCTGTGAATATTGCTACTGTATCCTGTATTTCAAGGAAAGTTTTTCTGCAATAAATTTTCAGCACTCCTGAAGAACTGTCTTGCTTTTTGAGACTGATAGCATAAAATTCTTGAACCCCTATCTACGTAACAATATTCATTTAATAAAATATAGTAATCAATCATGTATAATTTGATTAAAAACCTAACATTCATTTATCATTTGCGTTTATCCCCCGATAAAAAATAAAAATTAACCCTCGGAGTTGGCTGAAAAAAAATTTGGAAAACGTGTTACAATCGAAAAAGGTGATTTTGATTCAAATTTCGTGTAAGGCACATAAGTGGGCGCTAGTAGTGCCACTTTCAGCCTGCGCGCGCGAGTCATGTTTTATTTTTAAATACACGCTCTAAATTTGGTTTGTTATTCATCGTCAGATTTATGGAGGAGTTAAAATGTTTTTAAAAAAAAGGGAAAAACAAATCAATAGCGCAAGGAGTTTGAACGAGATTATACAATACGACTAAAAAAAGGATGGATTTTCTTTCTGCGATATTGCAGAAAAACTCTATATACTGTGCATGATTGTTGTCAGCAATGGTTCCGGGAAGGGTAATAATACTATAATAATACTATGGATTTAGTTATTTCAGAGGATTTGCTTATTTATTCCTTTTCTTCCCCTCCCCAAACCAATACATTACATGCGTGCGTCTACGTGGAAAACGATGGCACTGGGGGGCAATCACGAATTTTAATCGGCAGTTAGGGGTTAATTATAAACTCTGAAAATTATAAAATTACGTTAATTTTGTATATAATTTGTATGACCCCATGGTCTCACGGTCATTATTAAAAAAAATTGTTCTTACTATATTCATAAATTAATTAAAAATACATTGGAGTACTGATACATTTTAAAAAAATTTTAAGGGAAAAAAGGTTTTTATGTTTGCGGGAAACTATTTTGTTTTGTTTAATTTAGGTAAATTAATATTTTTAAAAAAAATAATCGTTTATTTTCGACTTTTCGATATGCTCACGCCCCCCGATAGTTATAGCCCCCTCTACGGGGGGGCGCCAAAGTTTGAGAAATGACTTATAAACATTGCATGAAAGTTTTCAGCTTGCATTCAAAATTTTGGTTCCCCATTTGGGACCCAATACGTTTGGGAAATATGATTTTAAAAAGCGCTAAATGGTTTTTTATGATATTTTGTGTCATTTTTAAAAAAAATAAAATTGTTTTAAGGATATTATGACAAAAATTATTTAAATAAGATTTTGGGAAAAAAACTTAAAAAAAGTTTTTCCAAATGCTAATTTTTAAAAAAAGTTTATTGTATTAATATTTTGTTTTAATTGACCTCGTCAGAGGCTCAACTATGAGTTTTGAAAAATTCACATTATTTTCAGAGTTACAACCATTTGAAATAATTATCGGCGTATTTTCTTAAAATTTCTCCCTTCCGTTTTCGTAAAACATGAATAAACCGACTTCCAAGTTATGCACTTCAAAAATTCTAGTTGAGCCTCTGTACAGAGATCTGAGCTGAATACAGGCAAAATATTAAAACAATAGAAGCATTTTTTACAAAAGGAGAACATTTGGAAAAAAGGTTATTCTAAGTTAATTTTTGCCAAAATATTGTATTTAAATAATTTTTGTCATAATGTCCTTAAAACAATTTTATACATGTATTCTAATCTAAGTGACACTAAATATCATAAATAGTATCCATTTACAAGCTTTTGCAAAATCACGGTTCCGAATGCAGTCGGATACCTTAAAATGACTTTTCTCACTCTTGTATAAACATATCTTGAAACTTTGATCCGATAAATATGTTATCAAGACAAATGTATTGCCGAAGTTTCATTACTCTTCAATAACTTTTTTGGTGTTGGGATTTTCACCCACACACATCAGTATATTTCTTAAATTTTTCAGAGGATGCAATGAGTAGGCGGGAATGAGAAAAAAAACGGTTGTAAGCGGAATTTTTGTATATTTATATACGATCTTTTATATCATGCCTAATGATAATTTTAAATGAAATCAGGGAAATAAAATTGTTTTGTCTTTAAAGGACCTTTTGTCAAATTTCTGATTCCTTACTTAATATTAAATAAGAAAAAGCATACCAATATAGATAATAATGTGTGAAATAAACATAAACCTATTAAATTGCATTTATTTATAAAAAACAGTTTTTCGGGAAGATTGATAAATTAATTTAAACGAAACTCTGTGGTATAATCGATATCAACAAATCAACTAGCTTTACTTTAACTGGTCCATAAAGATGACAGTATAGGAAGCCTTTGTACAGGCATATATATTCATGATTTTTACACACAATACATAATTTCCCTTTTTTAACCCATCAAAAATAAATACCCACTACTTAAAGTGTCTCAAAAAAATTTTGTCCCGCATAATTCGTCAAATGTAAAATTTTTAAAAACTAAAATTAAAAAAGGGTTATTTTTTTTTGATTCTTTTTTTCAGCGTATTTTCCCAAAGAGATCATTCATTTTATAAACAAGGTACTAGCGATATTATTTTTTTCACTATTATTTTTCTGCTGTTTTAAAATTCATATTGTTTTACAAAAAAAAAAAGAAAAGGAACGGTTATGTTTTGTAAATTTATTCAAACTCAAAGGATATTTTTCCCTAATGATTTGTTTTATTAACTTTTTAAAATTTTTTTTTTTTTTTTCCCAAAAGGAAAAATTTCCCGATTGGGGGGGAACTTTGGTGCAGCATTTTTTTTTGGGAAAAAAAAAATCAAAATCCCCATCAAAAAATAATTCAAGAAATGCGGAAGCATCCTTTTAAAATTAATTTCCTTTAGTTTTCTTGGGGAACACTAAATTTAAAGGGAAATTTTTCGAAAAAAAAGTTCCGTATTAGTGAAAAAAAATATTTTTTAAATTTCCCCGAAGGTAAAAAAAATTGTCAAATTATCCGGGGGTTTTTCCCTTTTTTTCGAATTTTCTGAAAAAAGCGTTACCTAAAAATTTTTGTCATCCCACCCCTTTCCAAATTTCCCTTTTTTGATAAACGGATTAGCAGACACAAATGTAAAGGAAAAAAAAAAGAAATACAGCTTCACCCTTTTTTTACTGCTGAAAAAACGGGGGTTATTTTTTCTTTTAAATTTTTTGTTAAAAACATTTTGTTTCTTTTTTAAATTTGGGGGTTAAAATCATGATCTATAGTGTTGGAACTGGTAAAAGCCCAAAAAACATTTTCTGTCTTCAAAAAATTTTAGTCAAATGCAATCTTGTCTTTCTGAAAAGTTTGGGAAAATTTTTGCTTTTCCGTAACTTTTGGTTTTGGGGGAGCGAAAAGAGAGACAGAAAAAAAATTATTTATTTTGAAGGTGTTATATATTTATATTTAAATAAATCTGTAGTTATTTTAATAGTTGTAATTATACTAATAGTTGCAAGTGTAATTTTATTGATAATTCTACTTTTACTTCATTACTTGAATTTCCAAAGAAAAAAAACTTAAATAATAATTTTGTTTCTAACTCAATTTGATTCTAATTATCACGGTGACCGTGGAAGCCTAGTGGGCAAGTTCATGAACTCATGTTCGACGTGTCATTAACCCCTTGTTTGCCCGTACAACGTACGGGCTACCGAAAGCTGGCCACAACCGGTTTGCCCGTACGCTGTACGGTCACTCATATTTCCCTTTTTCTATCTTTGATTTGCACGTATTTTTAATTCTTATTGTGAGATTGTCAGCGCTAGTGTTTTTAAGAGATTCTGTTAGTCCATGGTATCGAAATACTTCTCATTTAGGATTTTCTTTGTAGTAGGAATCATTGAAAGCAGAAATTTAGATTCTTGAAAATATTCAATAAAAACAGGGATTGGTAAGGTAAATGTGCAGTTTGTTCTTTGAGAAGAAATGAAAATGGAAAGATAATAAAAAAAACCTATGTTATCCCTGTCCCCATTACAATGTAAGGCTTAGTATTACACCATGCTTCAAATTGCGTAATCTTGTAGTGTAAATTTTGTTTATACACACACAGACACACAATCCTCAACCGTTTGAAAACGAGGCACGAACATTTTTTTGTATGCGATAAATTCTTTTAAGATTTATGAAACATTCTTTATAGCATGTGGTGTATACTCATAAAAAGCAAACAATTAGGGGCTTTTGTGTTCCTCAATTATAAAATAACTACCAGTTAACCACCCGCTTCGCTGTTTATTTTCTGATGTTGTATGAATATATATATATATATATATATATATATATATATATATATATATATATATATATATATATATATATATAAATTATTAATATCTAAGTCCTAGCATAAAGAATTCGATTATATTGAAAAATATACTTATACATGTAAGAGAACCGTTTTTAGTGGATTTCAATTCAACAAAACAAACATGTATATCAAATTTCATTATTACAGTCCTAGTAGTTCGAAACGGGAATGTTTTTTCTCAATACGCCCCAGTAACCCACCGCCCGCCCCCAGGAGTAGATTTCTTTAAAATCCATTCTTAGGTGATTTCTGTTCAACAAAAGAACCATGGTTAACAAATTTCAAGTATGTGGGTTTAACAATTCAAAAACAGGAATCTTTTTCTTTAACTCCCCTTGACCCCTCGCAACACCCCTTGGGGGTCGATTTTTGCCAAACTCTTTGTTAGAGGAACTCTATTCCATAAAAGTAACATGTCTACCACATTTTTAAAGCGGGTAGGTAAGAATTTAGAAACGGAAATAATTATCTATAACGCCTTTTCATTCCCCGCAACACACCTTGAGGGTCGATTTTCGAAAAAGCCCTTTTGTAGAGGATCTCTACTCCATGAAAGGAATCTACTTACCAAATTTCGAGACTATACGTCTAATACTTTAAAAACGGAAGTAATTACCTATAATGCCCCTTAAGCCCAGTAACACCCCTTGGGGGTCGATTTTCGTCAGAACCATTTTGTTGCGGATCTCTACTCAATGAAAGGTACATGTCTACCAAATTTCAAGTCTGTAGGATATATTGTGATGAGTGAGAGTGAGTGAATGAGCGAGTGAGTCCCTTTTCTCCTTTATTTATATAGAAAAATAGAGTGAAAATTTAAAATTAAAATAAAATTTTCCCATTTTTGCATTCTGTTAAGTATTATGCTTAGTTAAATATAATAAAAAAAAACGTGCCTTGTTTTAGAATTTTTTAAAAAATTACTGCTTAAGGAGACGACCCTTTTGCCCCACTGCCCCATCGAAAAAGGGGCCGCTGCGGGAAATCTGTCCAGGCTCAAACGTCCCCCCGTTGGTGGGGTGAAGTTGGGAGGGAGGGGGGGTCAAATCAAGTGTCACTCCTTGACTAGGGTTTAAAAAATGATGGTATGAAATACTGGGGATCTGAGAAAATTTAAATTTTTTACTATAATGAATTTTTTTTTACACAAAAAAACTTGAAGCGCATTATTATAAAATATTATGAAACTGATTTTTTTTAATGAAGAAAGGGATTTTTGAACCTGCGTTTTTTCTTTAAAAAACCTACAAATTTTCCTTAGTAATAGCTTACCTTTTGCTCCAATTTCGAATACATGGTGATTTTTTTTCGACATTTCAATTTCACGAGTGGACCTGCAAACTTTTATTAACTGTTGATATTCTGTATTGTTGTATCGAATTGAAGTATATATCACCATTTTTGGGTACTATCTCTGTCATTTTATTCAATTCCCATTGTTACTCTCTCTCTCTTTTTTATATATAAATTTTTCTTGCGAATTTTCAATCGTTAATAAAATAATTTCTGCACCAACGCAAATAAATTTTTTTAAAACTTGTACAGGATGACACTTTATTTAATACAGTGTTTTAAATATTAAGTCATTAATTAAATTAAAATTTAAAATTATACTGGTTTTGGAAATAACTTAGATTGTCTCCATTTTTAAAAAATGTGACTGTTAAAAAAACCAATGACAAAAGTTTGTTTAAAAACCCATTTTTCAGCCCAAAATAGAAAACCGGTGTGCATTGTTACAAAATGCAGACAAATCATGCTTTTTTTCAATTCCTGCATAGTTGACTTTTTTTCCCCCAAAAATATATATATATATATATATAAAATATATATATATATATATATATAATTCTTTTATATATATTTTTCAAATTTTCAATCGTTAATAAAATACTTTCTATTCATCCATTCAAAGTAGGAATTGACTTAATTGTTTTTTTTTTAGATTAGAATTCTAAATTTCTTTATTTTTGATTGTATTATATTATTCATTGTTATTAACACAATTTGGTTTTCATTTCGTAATGCGTTAGTTTGGTTTCATTTTGTTATTAATTTTATTTTCGATATTCGTATCGTGTTTTACTAACACTGTTGGTTCCCAATCATATTTTGATATTTAAACAAGCGCAGTTTTGTCCAAATTGGCTCTTGCGCGCCATAAACCTGTATAATCACTCACTCACTCACACAGAACTCAGTTCCATAGGTGTGCAGGTCGGTGTAACATCCACATTATATTTCTACCTCAAAATGCATGATGCTCGAAGTTTTTCTGACAAGGAGAGGGCACGACTAAAGAAACTCATTTGTGATCGAGATTTGGTGTAATAATAGTGCTCATTTAGAGTGTTCACCCCTCAATGTAATTCCGCCGAAAGGCCAGTCAATTCGGAGAAAATAGTCTTCGAAATTCGTGCTTAGCTTTTACACAATTAAGTTTTAATTTCCTCCAACGAGTCCGTAGCTTGATTGGTAAATCGTCTGCTTCCTATAAGTGAGGTTATGTTTCGATTCCACGCGATCAATTTTTTCTTTTTCAATTCATTTAATTATTTTTAAAATTAAATAAATTTATTTGTGAACGGTTTATTAAATATTAAATATTTTATGTAATTATTTAGTATTTTATGAAGTAAAAAGAAATGAAATAAATTTAATACTTAAATTATTTATTAGTAAAATTATTATTAATTAAAAATAATTAAAATAATTTTTCATTAAAATTATTAATAATTATCATTAATTAATTAATTAATTAATTACTATCTATTATAGTTAATTAGTTAATTATTATTAATAAGAAATATTATTATTTTATTATTAAAATTATTATTAATTTATTATTAAAGTTATTATTAAGCTGTTATTAAAATAATTATTTTTAATAAAAATTATTATTAATTTATTATTACAATTATTATTAATTTATTATTAAAATTATTATTTATTATTAAAATTATTATTTATTATTGAAATTATTATTAATTTATTATTAAAATTATTTAAATAAATTTATTAAATTTATTTAATTAAATTTTTTGAAATTAAATAAATTTATTTGAAAATGACTTATTAAATATTTTATAAAATTATAAAATGATTAAATTAATAATATTAAAAAGACATTTTTTATTATATTAATTATAAAATAATTAATTTAATAATACTAATATATTTTATATTAATATAATATTTTATTTATAGTATATTGTGCTTCACATTATAAAACTATTTGTAACTTATTTTTATGTAAAATATCATTTAATATTTATTACATATTTTATTATAAATAATATTTATTAATACAAAATATATTTATAAAATTTATTATAAATATTTATATAATTATACAGTAATTTTTTTACTTTATAAAATACTAAATAATTACATAAAATATCATTTAATATTTTATAAACCTTTCATAAATAAATTTATTTAATTTTAAAAAATAATTAAATGATTTGAAGAAAAGAAGTAGATCGCACGTGGAATCGAACCCTAACCTCGCGCATAGTAATCAGACGATTTACCAATCAAACTATGGACTCGTTGGCGAGAATTAAAACTTAATTGTATAAAAGCTAAACACGAATTTCGGAGGCTATTTTCTCCGAATTGACTAGCCATTCGGTGGAATTACATTGAGGGATGAACACCCTGAACGAGTACTACTATTACACCAAGTCTCGACCACAAATGAATTTCCTTAGTCGTACCCTCCCCTTGTGAGACTGTTTTGTTTTCGTGACTGTTGTACACTTGTTATCCATCTCCGAGAAAATTCTTGAATCATTCGGAACATAACATTGGTCCAGTCAGGTACAATCCAAACCACATGCTGTCAATACCACTTTAATCGTATCCCTTTGGATTGGACAAATAGAGGAACACAAACCTGTAGTACTGGGCGTACATTATTTGCAACCTTCGGTGCACAATAGAGGCAGATATCAAAGGGAGCTGCAACCATAGATGTTACACCGGTGGAGTTTGCATAACGATTTTGCTTAGTTACAATAGCAATATATCGATTTTCAGCATGGGTTGGCAACCCTGGGTGACGCCCAAGTTTTGGACAACTATTTGCTCGTTTAAATTGCTTCTTTTGCGCCAAGAAAGAGTAACATCTGTGATTGATTGTCATGCTTTAAAACATGGCACGGCCGCGCTAATATTTTTTAAATTTTCTTTCTGGAAGACGTGAAACAGTTGAGTTTGATGGGCCGTTTTGTAATGGGCCGTTTGCTCAAAGAATAAGTTCGTAATTAAATATTAGTTTTTCTTAATTTGGGCGCTATTTTTTCTCCCAAAATGGAAAACCCCGGAGTGGTTTTTATGCGAACCTTTGGGGAAAAATAAGTTTTTT